>JZKD02S0146662.1:22718-34677 GCA_000966675.3 Picea glauca
GTCGTTCAGTCCAATCTGTCTGCAAGTGCATCCAACCCTTTACATTGATTGGTAGTATGTGTGGTAGATGCGCAGAAATCACAGTGTATTATATTTGGTACTTTCAAATATTTTTGCATAATGGGGCACTGTCTCAACCCATACCCATGGATTTGACAAATCTCACAATACTCAACCTTTGGTGTTGTTTGTCTCCCTAGAAAAGCATGATATGGGGTGGGGTTATGGAATGGTAAGTTCATAGATACTTGCGCAACTCCTCTCGTGGGTCCTAGTGAGGGTCCCATCGGATTCTGAGGAGGTCCCATTCCCCTCATTAATTGACATTCGTTCACTAGATGTCCTTATGTATAACATCCGGTGCACCAGACCTGCAGTCGTCCTGGTCTAGGTATTGTCAGTTCTTGAATTTTTTCGGTCAGCATTGATATTTTCCATTGTAKTTGTGCCAAATTCACATCTGTTGGGGGTTTGGTCACTCTCAGGGTCCCAAGGTATCCCTCCATGGATTCAATATTCATTGATTGTTCCAAGGCATCTGTCAAAGTGGATATCCATTGTTGCATTAGAGGAATCTGAGTCAGAGGTAGCAGTCCCTGAATGTACCATTCCCTTTGATGTTCCTCATGGATTGGATGTGCTAACCTCCCTATATCATCTTTAAACTTTTGGTTGTATTCCCAAGCTGATTCACCTTCCCTTTGTTGGATCTCGCACAAATCAAATAGAGCCTGTTATTCTAACTGAGGTAGTTTAAACTTCGCTATGAACCTTGTCTGTACCTGGCCAAGTGTGAATGCTTGAACTTGCATTCCTAGCACTCTTGGATCAATGATATTCATGTACTACTTGAGAGAATGACCTTTCAAGGCAGTCTGGAACTCAACCAACTTATTCGCATATGAAGTCCCTCTGGATCTCCAAATTGCTTCACACAAGAACCTATGTTACTCAACATCTTTATCTCCCTTGCCCTAGAATTTTGGGTATCGAGCAATCAAACCTCCCGCATGAACAACCATTGTTGATCTTGGTGCTCTTATAAAAATGAAACCTAACCTGCTTGCAATCTACCAGGGGATCCCAATATCCTCCATGTACTCGCATTTCCTGGTTGTGACTGTCTAACTAATTGAACTGGAACAAAACTATCATGAGAAGGTAATATCGAACTTACCACTTGTATATAAGACACTTCGGGTATGGGTGATTTGGGGATGGCACCACTAGCTTTGGGGTGGTTTTCTTTGATCTGGGGGGTCCTGTTTTCTTCCACTGGAGCAGTCTCTTAAGCCGAATCCTCGATCTTTCCTGTCATCGGGGTTAAATATTCTCTTTCTTCTTCAATATTCATGCTGGCTTCCTCCTCTCTTATGTCTACACCTTCTCCTTCATGTACAACCTCCTGGGGACTTCTTTCTCTTTGCACTTCTCTCTCACTTAATATTTGACTGGTCAGTATTTCTTGTCTTCTCATATTTCGCAACTCTTCCATCTGTATTTCCTCTACTTCTCCTTTTCTGACTTATTTCCACAACTTCTCGGACTATCTTGTTACTTTCTTGATCTTGTCGCACCACCACTTCTCAACTATGGTAGCTCTTTTCAAGGCTCACTTGTCTCATCAGTCCATTTCTTGTTGTTTCCTCCCCCCATTTGTCAAAGAAACCTTCCCCTTTCTCAGGCCATGACTCTACCCGAGTCTTGCCCTAACCCAAGAGAGGGTGTTTACTCTTCCATCTCAGTCAGGGATATATTCAACATCCCCTCTTCCATCAAGAAAAATTTAATCCACAGGGGGGATTTCTCTCAACATTCTTCCCCTTCCATCTTTCTTGAAATTTTCCTCTACTCGCGAAAAAGAATGGTGGTTCTCAGTTGAAAACTCGATAATGTATCCTTATAATGTGGTATTGACCCAGAAATCAATCGCTCGTGTGACTGGATGATCCAGATGATGAAGTCTTGAAATATTTTATGTGTCCCAAGTACAGGTCCTCTTGACTTGTTCTTGGAACTCTGGAGCTTCTTGGAGCCTATTTATTTAGTGGAAAGTTTCTTCCGGGAACTTAACCTAGAATATCTCGTATTGGTCACTCGATATTTTTGAGTAAAAGACTGCCTCACGAGTACCTTCCACAAATTTTCCCCTCAGCTTTGCTTCTTTCCATATGAAGACATCACAATTTATTTCCCACCATTGGTCAATATTCGATCTTTGAATCCATGGGAGCATCCTCCCACCAGGTTCACTTTGAATGCAGGTCACGGTAATGGAACCATTTTGTTGGTGCAAGTTTGAATAGACTAGGGTCCTTCTCAGGCTACCAATAAAAGGTACTGAGTAGTCTAGAGCGATGGCATTTTCATCTCGTATGAAGAGAAGATGTCTCACTTGAAGTGGTGTTGATACAAATAGATATGGAAGGCCAAGGAAAAGACTTAGGAGGATTCACAGAACCTTCAAGATTCATCCTGATCTTGCGCAATACATCTAACTACCAAACATATATGAACTCATGTGTGCAAGAACTAAACCTCCTTAAGTTGTGAACAAGCATTTAAACACAAAGCAATCATGTAGAACTGATAAACCATAAAGAAGTGCTGCAGTGCATGAGTAAAACACAAAAAGACGCAACATATTTTGAAAATATATATCCTTCTTCATATTATCTTCATTTATTTCTTCAATTACAAACTCAAATATACACAGTAGCGCTCTATTACAGACTCTTGGCTCTAGAATCAGGTCATAGAGCTCTAACTCTCAAAATGGTGTACATATTACATTACAGACTCAGAACCCGACTTTACCCAACTGAAAACAACCTTTTACAACCATATTCAACCCTATATATAAGCTAGTTTGTGTCTTTTGTCTTGGCTTACACACTTTCTTGTTCTATTGCAACCGCTTTTTCTTTGTTGGCATTGCATTGTCCTTTTTGCAAATGTTTTTTTTTTCTTCTCCTTGCTCCTTGCTCTATTGTCCTGCTTCTTCTTAAGCTTGTGCAACTCGTACTAGGCCAAAACTTGCACAATTCCTTATCCCAAAAACGAAGGGCCCAAAAAGCACTGGTTTGTAGATGAACATCATATTTCATCATATAAATGTTTGCGATTTCGTTATTAGTATTAGGTGCAGGGACTCCCTGATTTCCCCCAGGCACATTCGTGGAAGAGGAATCTTGAGGCATATTTTTCCCTTGTGGAAAAGGCTTGGTTAACACAACAGGTTGTTTTTTTTCCAATAGCTTTTGTGCCTCCTCAAGCCGAGGGCATTGGTGAGTCAAGTGGTTGTCCATGCAAAGCTTACATGGAAACTTCACCTTCCTCTTTTTTTTTTTTTACCCTTCCTATCATTATTCACAGCCTCCTTATCCCCCTTACCCTTCTTATTTTTATATTTCCTCTTTCCCTCTAATTGTTGGTTACCCTTGGGGTTCATCGATTTCACATTTTGTACATATGACATTTGGGTTATGGGGGCCGTTGAACTAGAAGTTTGGTTGGCCACAACGTGTTGAGTTGATAACTATTGTAACTGATTGGTCAACTAATATGTGGGATTTCTCTGTGCTAATCCTACTATGCCATTTGTTATCACCCTATAAGTTATCGGATCAACTCATGACTGGAATATTATCTCTCTCTAGTGTTTTTGTTGACAAATGATTTTTCATTCTGCAAATAATTTGAAAAGAAAAAGCAAAAGAAAAGAAAAAAAAGAAAAAAAAAAGAGGGCATAAAAGAATTTCAAAAAAGCCCCATGCAATAATAGTAACTTGGTCCATACCTTTCAAGCATGGCCAAGTTATTTTTTTAATTGATTTTGATAGGATTAGTGAATAAGCTTGGCTAAACGCCCCCTGGGGGGCAGCTCAATTAGCAAGTGCCATGAAAATGAAGTTCCATGAGGTTTCGAGTTCAATTCCCCCCGACTTACAATGTGTGTCGTGTAAGGGGCATCGTGGGCACACCTGGAGGTTATAGTGGTAGAAGTTGGATAACACGACCACATGTAACACGAGCACATGCCCAACTAGTAGCTGATTCCGCCAGACATAAAAAATAAATAAATAAATAAATAATAAAAAATAAAAAAATAAGCTTGTCTAAACCGTTCAAACTTAGTCAAAGTATCTAGGTTAGATTAGTGAATAAATCTTCCCAGACTGTCTAATCTTGGTCAGATAGCCCCAGGGTAGAGTAAGTTCTTAGCCCAACAGTCTAATCTGGGTTAATTGTCATAGGAAGCTAGGTTGGAATATAGGCTAGTTTCTTTACTTCAATAAAACCAGTTGGATGATAAATGTTGCACCGTGTTTCAGATGCTTAAAATGTTGTTTGTCTAGCCCCGTGGTGGTGTATACATGAAAATCCTTGGGGAAAACCCGTGAAATTCACTTATCCTAAGTTCTCTAGTGCATGTATTCTCCGCGCCCTCACTTATGCTTCGCTCATATANCCCTGGGGGGCAGCTCAATTAGCAAGTGCCATGAAAATGAAGTTCCATGAGGTTTCGAGTTCAATTCCCCCCGACTTACAATGTGTGTCGTGTAAGGGGCATCGTGGGCACACCTAGAGGTTATAGTGGTAGAAGTTGGATAACGGGACCACATGTAACGCGAGCACGTGCCCAACTAGTTGTTGATTCCGCCAGACATAAAAAATAAAAAATTAAAAATTAAAAAAAAAAGCTTGGCTAAACCGTTCAAACTTAGCCAAAGTATCTAGGTGAGATTAGTGAATAAATCTTCCCAGACTGTCTAATCTTGGTCAGATAGCCCCAGGGTAGAGTAAGTTCTTAGCCCAACAGTCTAATCTGGGTTAATTGTCATAGGAAGCTAGGTTAGAATATAGGATAGTTGCTTTACTTCAATAAAACCAGTTGGATGATAAATGTTGCACCATGTTTCAGATGCTTAAAATGTTGTTTGTCTAGCCCCGTGGTGGTGTATACATGAAAATCCTTGGGGAAAACCCGTGAAATTCACTTATCCTAAGTTCTCTGGCACATGTATTCTCCGTGCCCTCACTTATGCTCCGCTCATATATCAATGGTCCAAATAATTACAGCCAGATCTACAGTGGTCAGTTTTTTTTGGACCCCCCCGATCGTTCTATCTTTAACGAAGAAGGGGGCGGGGGGGTCCGAAATCACGGATAATACACACGCATATCTGAATGGCTCAAGTTTAAGCGCACGGATCTACGGTCTATAGAGGATTCTGGACCCCCCCATCCATTATGCCTTTAATGGAGGGGGGGGTCCGGAATGTGTGATAAAGGACACACATAGATCTGCGGTCAAAAGGCCAGCACACAAATCGATGGCTCAAGGTGTTTTTCAGACCCCCCCCGACTGATCTGCATTTAACTAAGGGGGGGGTATGGAATGGAATCTTTCCTTTGGCAGGCCCCCTATCTATATGTGGCATGAATCTACCGGTCCCAAGTCACACCGCCTCCTACTGTCTGACATACCTTCGTCACCTCTTGACGTCATCATCCACCTTTCCAAAAGAGTCACATCCCATAATTTTTGTCAGTCCTTCCCCCCCATTCACTCGTGGCAAGCCCCCTCACCATAAATTTTACCCCAATTGGTAACCGCCACTTCACCCATCCGTATTCCTCAGTCACTGTCACGTGCCATCTCACACTCTAAGTGATATGTTGGCCATTTATTACTAAATAACCTACCCGTTAACCAACTGACGTATCCCCCGTTCCCAATGAACACCCGTTTACTCAAAACTACCCTCACTCTTCTTTCTTTCACCATTTACCCACTCATCACACCAGAGAATTTTACACCGTTCTTCTCTGTTTCAGTCAATCACCCCCATCTACCGTCATCCCCACTAACATTGTCTTTTGCAGGTACTGTTACAGTAATGCCACCAAAGTCAAAACAAGCAGAAGGAGAGGACAATCTGTTACTCTCACCTCCTGTCGACCTCGACAAGATTCCATTGGTCGAAGAAGATCACTTAATCATAGATACAAAGTGCGATTTCGATTTCCCAGACATTCAGTCGTGGCTCAAAGAAGTTTTCCTGGACCAGAGTGACAAAATTGGACTCTGGGAGTCCAACCTGCCCCTGTATCTCTTTTCTTAGAGTCACCCTTTTCCAAATTTTACCCTCAAGTGACAAGCCCACTACATTCTCAAGCAAAGAGCCATTGTTTCCTTATCTAGAGAAGTTCTTTTCCTCATCATGCCCAAAACCATCGACCAAATGATACAAATATCCCGAAATGACTCTGCATCACCTTTTAACCTTGAAATTCTCACAGAATTATACCAGAAGATGACTTTCCCCCAAAGAGCTCAAATATTTGAGCTTTTCCTCCCACCATCCGCTCAATTCCCCGCTACAAATCCCCCTTATCCTTCTTCCATGTTTTCGACCAAAGGAAACCAGATTATCTCATCCCTATGCACCTTGTTGGATTATTATTTGGATCAGTGGGTAGATGAACCCATTATGGGATTTTTGTCCATTTTCTCCACCAATGAGAAGCCCACTACCCAGTTCGACTTCAACACATTCCTGGTGAACAATATTCACGAACAGCTTGTCAATTTTGTCACGAAAGGCATGTTCCAGTACTCTTCTATACTGGCGTACTTGTTCGTTTTCTTCCAAGCGGACAAATTTGCTTTTTCCATGCAGAAGATGGATGGAGATGGAAAACCTTGGGCAATAACCACATGGACCTCCTTGCTCAAGAATAACTCCACAAATTTCAGTTTCAAGAAGTTCATTGAGCAATTCTATCACCCAGTGGTAAGTATGCTTAGCGGCAAGCCCGAACCTATGATTAATGATGAAGTTCAGAGGATCCTGCATCTTTCGGATCACACCAAGACTAGTGATTGGTATTTATACCAAAATCACACTAAGATCAGAGTATATTGGTGCACGTTGGCCCCATATAAGCTTCCTAAATGCCTGCCTGTTAGAATTTTTGCTCTGGAGTACATAAGGTAGATGATAAACTATGATGATATTCATTTTGTGTCTCTAAAGAAAAAAAAACAGTTCAGAATCAAAGGGCAGATTGGCTCTTTCATCTGCAACAATCAATGCGTCGAAGAGGAAGTAGACAAGTTGCTGAAGGAAATGAAGTTCGTCACGAGTTTCACATGGCACTACGATCCATGTCGAATTATCTCTGACATTAGAGTGAAAAATAAGAATATCACGTATGTCCACAAATCTAGGCCCGAAGTTGAGAAATTCACAAACCAGACAGTATGGGAACCAAACACTTTGTTCAAAGCAGAACAACAGGATTNCTTATTCCTACTTCTATGGGTTCTTCATTCCCTAAAACTAGGTATAGTGCATTGCGCAACTTCTCTATTAATTGGTCGGTCCCGAGGATGTCAGAGAATAATTGAAACCAAAGGTCGACTACATTTTAAGGTGTCTCAAATTGTCTCGGTGTGACTACATGGTTTCTAGGTGCAGGGGGTGAAGCAGGGACTTGCACAATCCTAGGATAAACACTACGTTGTGGGGGTTTCTCCTACATCTCAGATCTAGGAATATTATGAAATACTTCTATGGCCTTTTTAAAGAACAAATTATGTTTTAGAGGGTCATACCTATATTCTTTAGGTGATTCTTTTTGGATATGAGGTAAAGTGTCAGCATCAGCTCCTGTCTTTGCTCCTCCTTGTGTAATGATCTTGAGGTTGGGTAATTTTACTTTAATAACTCTCTTTATTTATGAACTGATGAGGTTAGTTCCTCTTTGTCATACCCGATCTTCCCATTTTGCAATTAGTTTTGGGCAGTCTTTAGTTGTGTGCCCATTGGTTCTGTAGTGAGAGCACCATGGACGCCTTGGATGGGGACAGTCTCTAGCCATGTGACCTTTCTCATCACCGTTATATCATATGTTTGGCCCTATTCCCCCAGTCCTTCCTCCTCTAAAGTCTCCTCTGGATCCACCTCCTCGACCTCTTACCAGTCCCTTAGGGTTTTCATTCACCCTAAATGTCATTCAGTCCAATCTGTCTGCAAGTGCATCCAACCCTTTACATTGATTGGTAGTATGTGTGGTAGATGCGCAGAAATCACAATGTATTATATTTGGTACTTTCAAATATTTTTGCATAATGGGGAACTGTCTCAGCCCATACCCATGGATTTGACAAATCTCACAATACTCAACCGTTGGTGTTGTTTGTCTCCCTGGAAAAGCATGATATGGGATGGGGTTATGGAATGGTAAGTTCCCAGATACTTGTGCAACTCCTCTCGTGGGTCCTGGTGAGGGTCCCATCAGATTCTGAGGACGTCACATTCCCCTCATTAATTGACATTCGTTCACCAGATGTCCTTATGTATAACATCCGGTGCACCAGACCTGCAGTCGTCCTGGTCTAGGTATTGTCAGTTCTTGAATTTTTTCGGTCAGCATTGATATTTTCCCTTGTAGTTGTTCCAAATTCACATCTGTTGGGGGTTTGGTCACTCTCAGGATCCCAAGGTATCCCTCCATGGATTCAATATTCATTGATTGTTCCAAGGCATCTGTCAAAGTGGATATCCATTGTTGCATTAGAGGAATCCGAGTAAGAGGTAGAAGTCCCTGAATGTACCATTCCCTTTGATGTTCCTCATGGATTGGATGTGCTAACCTCCCTATATCATATTTAAACTTTTGGTTGTATTCCCAAGATGATTCACCTTCCCTTTGCTGGATCTCGCACAAATCAGATAGAGCTTGTTATTCTAACTGAGGTAGTTTAAACTTCGCTATGAACCTTGTCTGTACCTGGCCAAGTATGAATGCTTGACCTTGCATTCCTAGCACTCCTGGATCAATGATATTCATGTACTACTTGAGAGAATGACCTTTCAAAGCAGTTTGGAACTCAACCAACTTATTCACATATGAAGTCCCTCTGGATCTCCAAATTGCTTCACACAAGAACCTATGTTACTCAACATCTTTATCTCCCTTGCCCTAGAATTTTGGGTATCGAGCAATCAAACCTCCTACATGAACAGCCATTGCTGATCTTGGTGCTCTTATAAAAATGAAACCTAACGGTCCTGCTTGCAATCTACCAGGGGATCCCAATATCCTCCATGTAGTCGCATTTCCTGGTTGTGACTGTCTAACTAATTGAACTGGAACAAAACTATCATGAGAAGGTAATATCGAACTTACCACTTGTATATAAGACACTTGGGGTATGGGTGATTTGGGGTTGGCACCACTAGCTTTGGGGTGGTTTTCTTTGATCTGGGGGGTCCTGTTTTCTTCCACTGGAGTGGTCTCTTAAGCCAAATCCTCGATCTTTCCTGTCATCGGGGCTAAATATTCTCTTTCTTCTTCAATATTCATGTTGTCTTCTCCTCTCTTATGTCTACACATTCTCCTTCATGTACAACCTCCTGGGGACTTCTTTCTCTTTGCGCTTCTCTCTCACTTAATATTTGACTGGTCAATATTTCTTGTCTTCTCATATTTCGCAACTCTTCCATCTGTATTTCCTCTACTTCTCCTTTTCCGACTTATTTCCACAACTTCTCGGACTATCTTGTTGCTTTATTGATCTTGTCGCGACACCACTTCTCAACTATGGTAGCTCTTTTCAAGGCTCACTTGTCTCATGAGTCCATTTATTGTTGTTTCCTCCCCCCATTTGTCAAAGAAACATTCCCCTCTCTCAGGCCATGACTCTACCCGAGCCTCGCCCTAACCCAAGAGAGGGTGTTTACTCTTCCATCTCAGTCGGGGATATATTCAACATCCCCTCTTCCATCAAGAAAAATTTAATCCACGGGGGGATTTCTCTCAACATTCTTCCCCTTCCATCTTTCTTGAAATTTTCCTCTGCTCAAGAAAAAGAATGGTGGTTCTCAGTTGCAAACTCGATAATGTATCCTTATAATGTGGTATTGACCCAGAAATCAATCGCTCGTGTGACCGGACGATCCAGTCAATAAAGTCTTGAAATATTTTATGTGTCCCAAGTACAGGGCCTCTTGACTCGTTCTTGGAACTCTGGAGCTTCTTGGAGCCTATTTATCCAGTGGAAAATTTCTTCCGGGAACTTAACCTAGAATATCTCGTACTGGTCACTCGATCTTTTTGAGTAAAAGATTGCCTCACGAGTACCTTCCACGAATTTTCCCCTCAGCTTTGCTTCTTTCCATATGAAGGCATCACAATTTATTTCCCACCATTGGTCAATATTAGATCTTTGAATCCACGGGAGCATCCTCCCACCAAGTTCACTTTGAATGTGGGTCACGGTAATGGAACCATTTTGTTGGCGCAAGTTTGAACAGACTAGGGTCCTTCTCAGGCTACCAATAAAAGGTACTGAGTAGTCTAGAGAGATGGCATTTTCATCTCGTATGAAGAGAAGATGTCTCACCTGAAGTGGTGCTGAGACAAATAGATAGGGAAGGCCAAGGAAAAGACTTAGGAGGATTCACAGAACCTTCAAGATTCATCTTGATCTTGCGCAAGACATCTAACTACCAAACATATCTGAACTCATGTGTGCAAGAACTGAACCTACTTAAGTTGCGAAAAAGCATTTAAACACAGAGCCATCATGTAGAACTGATAAACCATAAAGAAGTACTGCAATGCATGAGTAAAACACAAAAAGACGCAACATATTTTGAAAATTTATATCCTTCTTCATATTATCTTCATTTATTTCTTCATTTACAAACTCAAATATACACAGTAGCACTCTATTACAGACTCCTGGCTCTAGAATCGGGTCGCAGAGCTCTAACTCTCAAAATGGTGTACATATTACATTACAGACTCAGAACCCGACTTTACCCAACTGAAAACAACCTTTTACAACCATATTCAACTCTATATATAATCTAGTTTGTGTCTTTTGTCTTGGCTTACACACTTTCTTGTTCTATTGCAACTGCTTTTTCTTTGTTGGCGTTGCATTGTCCTTTTTGCAAATGTTTTTTTTTCTTCTCCTTGATCCTTGCTCTATTGTCCTACTTCTTCTTAAGCTTGTGCAACTCGTCCTAGGCCAAAACTTTCACAATTCCTTATCCCAAAAACGAAGGGCCCAACAAGCACTGGTTTGTAGATGAACATCAAATTTCATCATATAAACGTTTGCGGCTTCGTTATTAGTATTAGGCGCAAGGACTCCCTGATTTCCCCCAGGCACATTCGTGGATGAGGAATCTTGAGGCATATTTTTCCCTTGTGGAAAAGGGTTGGTTAACACAACAGGTTTTTTTTGTTCCAATAGCTTTTGTGCCTCCTCAAGCCGAGGGAATTGGTGAGTCAAGTGGTCGTCCGTGCAAAGCTTACATGGAAACTCCACCTTCCTCTTTTTTTTTTTTACCCTCCCCATCATTATTCGTAGCCTCCTTATCCCCCTTACCCTTATTGCTTTTATATTTCATCTTTCCCTCTAATTGTTGGTTACCCTTGGGGTTCATCGATTTCACATTTTGTACATACGACATTTGGGTTATGGGGGAAGTCGAACTAGGAGTTTGGTTGGCCACAACGTGTTGAGTCGATAACTGTTGTAACTGATTGGTCAACTGATATGTGGGATTTATCTGTGCTAATCCTACTATGCCATTTGTTATCACCCTATAAGTTATAGGATCAAATCATGATTGGAACATTATCTCTCTCTAGTGTTTTTGTTGACAAATGATTTTTCATTCTGCAAATAATTTGAAAAGAAAAAGCAAAAGAAAAGAAAGAAAAAAAAAAAAGAGGGCATAAAAGAATTTCAAAAAAGCCCCATGCAATAATAGTAACTTGGTCCATACCTTTCAAGCATGGCCAAGTTATTTTTTAAATTTATGTTGATAGGATTAGTGAATAAGCATGGCTAAACGCCCTCAGGGGGGCAGCTCAATTGGCAAGTGCCGTGAAAATGAAGTTCCATGAGGTTTCGAGTTCAATTCCCCCC
>JZKD02S0146662.1:64929-78215 GCA_000966675.3 Picea glauca
TCTGCATCTATCTGTCCTTCAAATACAGGAATATCAAAATTAACTTGTACCTTGAAAGGCGAGGTGCCTCCAAAGTGGCCGCTTGATGAAGATGCGCCTGATGCTATCGGCAGGCTTTGAAGGATGTGGGCAAAATTCTCCATCATTTCGTCCCTCTGTTGCGTGAGAGCTTGCTCAAGCAACATATTGATAGGATCGTCTACTCTGTCGTTTTTCTTTTCTTCCTCCATTGAGGGTTTCTTGGGTATGCGAGAGCGATTGTATTCAAGAGAGACAAGCTCGAGACCCAACTTGCTATACTCGGATCTCGTAAGGGACATGCACTGAAAAAAATGATCAAGAGCAGCCTGCTCTGATACCACTCATCCGAATTATTTTCGGCACGAAATGAGAGTGGAGATATAATAAATAAATGCACAGAGATATTGTATATATTCAATAATATAACATAAATGTATGAGATATGCAACCATAAACACATATATATAGTAATACACAATTTCTATTAATCAGAGAAATGTACAGAGACTGTAAAAAAATACAGAGTGAAAGACTCGCTAGAATGGTGGCAGCTTATCTCTGAGAAGAGATGTAATGGCTACTCGCATTTGCAAGAAGATGATTACAATGAGGCTCTGAAGGAATTTTTACAATAAGAAGGAATGCCAAAAACCCTAGACATCAAAAAAACCTAACCCTAGGAGATGAAGCGCCAAAAGTCATGTGGGCCCCATTTGGGTAAGTTGGTGCATCAACTTCCCGGGGTCGTAACTTTTGCTAGCGATCTCCGTAAAATGGCCTCGAAAGTTCAGGACCTGAAAAAACTGCTAAAAATAGTAAATTACCGAAAATTACAGAAAACATTTTGAGCCAGATGGAAAGATGGGCGGCCACCAATACCCATATGGATCACTATGCAAGGCTTCATTAATTTGGAGGGAGCGATGAAAAGACTTTACTCCTCATAAGGTCTTGGAAATCCATGGAAGGGCTCATTTCCTTCACAAGGAATGCTGATAGGGGAAACCCCTCCCACACTAAGTGGAACCCGGGAAGGGTTCAATACCTATTCTAAGAGGGTTAGTTGGGGACATACCCAACCAAGGTCCTTGGAATACTCTACAGGGAGAAATCCATACTCAAGGCATGTCATCCAACTATGAGAATCAGCCAGCGATGCAAAATCAAGATAAAACCCCTTTTACTGGCCAGGGCCACCATGGCTTCTACCAAAACCCTGGCCAATAGGCAAATGTTTACTGGAAACATGGTGCCAGTCAAAATCCCATCCCCTATTTTCATTTGAATCCACCACAACCTAGACTACCTTTCCTCGAAACTCTGCATTTTCTAGACTTGTCAAGATTGTTGAATGACCTGATCTATCATGATTCGAGTTGCCCCCCCATGCCAACTAAGTTTCCTTTGGACATCCCTAAGTTTGAAGGCAAGCCTGATGAAGATCTAGGTGATCATGTTACGACATTTCATTTATGGTGCTCATCCAAATCATTATAGGATGATTTCGTGCAACTGCATTTGTTTCAACACACACTTATAGGGGTTTCAAAGAAATTATATATCGAGATTGAAAGCTTGTAGTACTCTTACTTTAACAACATGGCTATGGTTTTCTTAAGCCATTTCCTATTACCAGTAAGATACGATGTCGACGCTGAGTTTCTGGCCAACTTTGAGCAAACAAAAGCCATCCATATCGTGGATCACATTCGAGAATGGTGTCGATGAAAGAGCTTCGATTGGTTCCTAAAGTCCTTAGCTCCTTGTGTATCCAACGACGTCGCGACATCTAGGATTTTTTCCAAAGAAGAGGCTATCATGAGAGCCCAACAACTGGAGTTGATTTATACTCAATCGAGTGTGTTGTATGAGATCATGCCCGATGCACCGTGGTCGACTTTCGACAACACCAAATAGAATTCTAGGCCTCATGTCAATGGTGTTAGCACTCTGTAAATTTCCTAGAGGTTGTTAGAAAGAAGAAATCTACAAGAGGTACCTTTATCCAACCGCTTTTGAAGCTGGGATCTAACCCTTCCAACTTTAGAGAGAGATCTCTCTATATGATTTAGATATGTTTCAATTTTTTTTAAATATTAGGCTAGGTAAATAAATAAGTTGGTTTTGTTGTCGTAGTGTTTGTCGAGTTGGCTGAGATAGTTTACACATCCATTGGGCTATGGGGTCTGTGTCATAAAAATGAAATCGAAACTAGAAAAACAAGGAAACCTTTCACAGGGCGAGATAATATAATCACTGGATTCTTTAGAAGCATAAATGAGGAATAGCAGAAAATATGAGAAAGACAATTACAACAAAGAAGAAGTTGAGAATTTCTTTATTGTAAAATGAGAAGATAAAACACTCAAATCTTTTAAGTCAGAAACAGGGTATACTAGATAAATCATGCAACATTCGTTACTTCCAAAGATTAGAATTAGAAAATAGTGTGATAACAAAGGGAGAATAACATTTAACTTAGAGAGAAAAACATCACCAGTGAATACACACAAGAATCCTGTAAAATGCCTCTTTGTATTAATGGGAGATCTCTTCAAAAATATTACAGTCTGATAGCTTGCAGGGCGTGAAAATCAACAACCCTCAATACTTCTAAAGATGAAGTATTTATAACCAAAAATTACAAACAATCCTGTCATCAAAGATCAGGACGTGGTAAATCTATTTTTTGCCTAACTAACTTAACAAATTACAAAAATCTAGGAACTACTTGATGATGTGTCTCGACTGCATGTTGTTTTCTGGGTGGGCCGTTGGTGAGGCCTCTACACAACCTCATCTGACTGGATAAATGACTGGGCTGGGACAACTCATCTACTACTCGATCAGATCACAAAGTTCTTCCCATCGAAGATGACTGGGAACGTTGAATTTGAGTAGCCTTTGATAAACTTCATCCATTTCTGTGTACTTGGCGAAGGTAGGTTTGGTGATGAAGATGTATCGAATCTCATGTTGAATACTGATGTCCAACTGAAGCGCATCTAGAAATTCCTTCTCAGTGATGCTGCCTTGAATTCCTGAAAACTTTGAACTATCCTTAGCCACATCGGCCAGTATATTTTTGTAGTCTGGGAGTGTCATCAATTTGTCATTAATTACCTTTAGACCAGGAAGACCTTTCTTTTGTAGAGCCTCAATCTTATTGAAAATTTTTTGTACCCCTAGGTCCATGACCTGAAACTTTTCCTCCAGTTGAAGCATCAATCCTCTCTTGGTCAAAACTCTCTTGACCTCAAGGATGGTCTCTATTCTATCTTCAATTTTCATCTCTTCCAACTCCTCCCTGGTCTTAGAATTTAGGAACTTGATGATTTCATTAGCCTGTGTGGGCATCTCTCCCAATTCTGATATGATCTTCTCAATGGCCTATTTGCTTCTCTGCACCAATTCATTTTGCTCAAACCTGATCTATATCATTAACCATATCTCCTTCATAGACTTGGTGATGTCTATCCAGACACTTTCTTTAACTTCGGCCAGAGTTTTACCTGCCACTGTTTGCTTCCAGAGCCGTTGTAACTCTTATTTGAGCTGGTCTGACACATTCTTTTCCTTGGAGAGGCTGATCTGATAGGAAGATTTGAGTTCCTGAAGGTTCTCAATCTCCTTTTTGAGCCTGCTAATCTCTGTTTCCTGCAGGTTCATCTCTTTCATAGATTTGGCCAATTCAACTGTCTTTTCCAGAGATGTCAATGGATTCGTCGATGGGACTTCTGTCACTGATGTTGTGCTCACTCTTGAAAGTGGAACTGCACTCAATGGAATGACTTCCATTTTCTTCAACTGTTCTTTCTCTTTTACTAGATTCTCCATCTCAACTTCCATTTCCTTTAGTTGTGCATTCTGCTCCATGATTAGTTTGCGCATTTCATCTTTTTCTCCTTCCATCTTTGTTATTTCCTTCGCCTGCGAATCCTTTGTTGGTGGGAGTTTCAATTGTTTCCTTAAAGAGGCTATGTCGGAATTTTTCTTTTTAATCATATCCTCAGCTTCTTTCACTTTCGAGGGATCGTACCTGATCTTAAGGACCAATTCCTCCAAAGTCTTGATCCTGTTGTCCTTGGCAAAGGACGATATCTTCTCCAACTTCAACAGTGCTTGGACGTTGTTCAAGGACACTTGCAATTTGGACGCAGTAGTGGAAGAATGTGCTAGTGTATAGAAAACCATTTATCCTATTTGCTTGTACAGATCCATCTGATCAGTCGGATGCACATCCTTAGTCTGGAATTCAAAAGTGGCCCTTTTGTAATCAGTGATTACCTTTGGATCTGGGACCTATGCTTGGAGGAATGCCATATGCATTCTTCCCTTCTTAGTGTCAAATGCTGATAACAGCCTATGTTGTGCAATTGATGTCTTGTTCTATAACTGGGCACAAGTGCTGCTGGTTAGAGTCTGATTCCTTTTCTTGATCAGATTGTATTTCTCAAAGATGCTCAGCTTCAGTCGTATATTTCCTGGCTGGGTGGTTGATGGAGTATCTGTAGATTTCTTCGGCAACGCTGAGGTTATGATATGATGGAGGCTTGCACTGAGGGGTGGCCTATAAACCTTGGTCATTGTAGTAGATGGAACTTCCTTTTCCCCAGTCGGGTCGAGAGCTAAACTAGTTTTAGACCTCTTGGTATGCAGTTGGAATTATTCTGACAACACTTCGGTGAGAGGCGGTGACAAATCTTGCCTAGGCCTTTTCTCTTTCGGAACCTGTGGTGTGGTTGTTTGTGATACAGTGGCCAAGGAATCCTATTGCTATGCTTCGACCAAAGTGTTTGGATCCCATACTGTCTGGTTTGCGAATTTCTCGACTTCAGGCCCAGATTCGTGGACATATAGGATATTCTTATTTTTCACCCTCATCTCAGAGATAATCCCACACAGATCGTAGTGCCATATGAAACTCGTGACGAACTTCATCTCCTTCAGTAGTTTGTCTGCTTCCTCTCCGGCGCCACGATTGTTGCAGATGAAAGAGCCATTCTTCCCTTTGATTCTGAGTTGTTGTTTTTTCTTTCGAGACACAAAATGAATATCATCAGAGTTTATCATCTGCCTTATGTACTCTAGAGAAAAAATTCTAACAGGAAGGTATTTAGGTAGCTTATACAGAGCCAACTCGCACCCATATACTCTGATCTTAGTGTGATTTTGGTATAAATACCAATCACCAGTCTTGGTGTGATCCGAAAAATGCAGGATCCTCTGAACTTCATCATTAATCCTAGGTTCGAGCCTACCGCTAAGCATCCTTACCACTGGGTGATATAATTGCTCAATTAACTTCTTGAAAATGAATTCTGTGGAGTTATTCTTGAGCAAGGAGGTCCATGCAGTTACTGCCTGGGGTTTTCCATCTCCATCCATCTTCTGCATAGAAAAATCAAATTTGTCCTCTTGGAAGAAAATGAACAAGTACACCAGTATAGAAGAGTATCAGAACATGCCTTCCATGACGAAATTGACAAAATGTTCATGAATATTGTTCGCCAGGAACATGCTGAAGTCAAACTGAGTAGTGGGCTTCTCATCGGTGGAGAAAATGGACAAAAATCCCATAATGGGTTCATCTACCCACCGATTCGAATAATAACCCAACAAGGCGCATAGGGACGAGATAATCTGGTTTCCTTTAGTTGAAAACATGGAAGAAGGATAAGGGGGATTTGTAGTGGGGAATTGAGAAGATGATGGGAGGAAAAGCTCAAATATTTGATCTCTTTGGGGGAAAGTCATCTTCTGGTATAATTCTTTGAGAATTTCAAGGTTAAAAGGTGATGCGGAGTCAGCTCAGGATATTTGCATCATTTGGTCAATGGTTTCGGGCATGATGAGGAAAATAACTTCTCCAGACGAGGAAACGATGTCTCTTTGCTCGGGAATGTAGTGGGATTGGCACTTGAGGGAAAACTCTAGAAAAGGGTGAATCTGAGGAAAGAGATACAGGGGTAGGCTGGACTCCCAGAGTCCAATTTCGTCACTCTGGTCCAAGAAAACTTCTTTGAGCCACGACTGAAGGTCTACGAAATCGAAATCGCACTTTGTATCTTCGATTAAGTGATCTTTGTCAGCTAATGGAATCCTGTCGAGGTCGACATGAAGTGGGAGAAACGAATTCTCCTCTCCTTCTGCTTGTTTTGGCTTTGGCTCCATTACTATAACAGTACCTGCAAAAAACAACGTTAGCGGGGATGACGGTAGATGGGGGCGACTGACTGAAATAGAGAAGAATGGTGTAAAATTCTCTGGTGCGATGAGTGGGTAAATGGTGAAAGAAAGAAGAGTGAGGGTAGTTTTGAGTAAACGGGTGTCTATTGGGCGTGGGGGACAGGTCAGCTGGTTAACGGGTAGGTTATTCAGTAATAAATGGCCTACGGATCACTTAGAGTGTGAGATGGAAGGTGACAGTGGATGAGGAATATGGATGGGTGAAGTGGCGGTTACCAATTGGGGTAAAAGTTATGGTGAGGGGGCTTGCCACGAGTGAATGGGGGGGAAGGAATGACAAAAATTATGGGATGTGACTCTTTTGGAAAGGTGGATGATGACGTCAAGAGGTGATGAAGGTATGTCAGACAGTAGGAGGCAGTGGGACTTGGGACCGGTAGATTCATGCCACGTATAGATAGGGGGCCTACGAGAGGAAAGATTCCATTCCAGACCCCCCCCTCAATTAAAGGCAGATCAATTGGGGGAGTCTGAAAAACACCTTGAGCCATCGATCTGTGTGCTGGCCTTTTGACCACAGATCTATGCACGTCCTTTATCACACATTCCGGACCCCCCCCTCCATTAAAGACAGAACGGACGGGGGGTCCAGAATCCAATATAGACCATAGATCCACGCGCTTAAACTTGAGCCATCCATATGTGTGCGTGTATTATCTGTGATTCCGGACCCCCCCTCTCCATTAAAGATAGAACGGTCAGGGGGGGGGTGGTCCGGAAAAAACTGACCAACGTAGATCTGGCTGTAATTATCTGGACCATTGATATATGAGTGGAGCATAGGTGAGGGTGTGGCGAATACATGCACCAGAGAACTTAGGATAAGTGAATTTCACGGGTTTTTCCCAATGCTTTTCATGTATAGACCACCATGGGGCTAGATAAACAACATTTTAAGCATCTAAAACATGGTGCAACATTTATCATCTAGCTGGTTTTATTGAAGTAAAGCAACTAGCCTATATTCTAACCTAGATTCCTATGACAATTAACCCAGATTAGACTATTGGGCTAAGAACTTACTCTACCCTAGGGCTATCTGACCAAGATTAGACAGTCTGGCCAGATTTATTCACTAATCTAACCTAGATACTTTGGCTAAGTTTGAACGGTTTAGCCAAGCTTATTCACTAATCCTATCAACATCAATTTAAAAAATACATTGGCCATGCTTGAAAGGTATGGACCAAGTTACTATTATTGCATGGGGCTTTATTGAAATTCTTTTATGCCCTCTTTTTTTCGTTTTTCTTTTTTTTCTTTTCTTTTCAAATTATTTGCAGAATGAGAAATCATTTTTCAAAAAAACCACTAGAGAGAGAGATAACATTCCAGTCACGAGTTGATCCTATAACTTATAGGGTGATAACAACATCTTCAACTGGGGATGGTACTTTCCTTGTGAAGTGCCAAGAATCTTGGTTCCTGATGTTCTGAAAATTTCCGCCTAGTCGCCTTCGTTGATTGATTGGTTATATTCTCGAAAAATGGAAAAATAGTAGTCAACGGCTTAGGGCCTTCTCTTCAGGCTTCAACCAACTGACTAAAGTTATTCACTCAGAAAATGCAGGCAAAAAATAAAGATGGTATGTACAATGGAGAGTGTAACCTCAAGTATCTACTAAGGCGGTAAATAATGCTTCAACATTCTGCCATTTATAGGTCCTCCTGGCAGATCTGTCCCATCAGTGTTGTTTAGCAAGAAAGTGTTATTTCCTCTGAATGCTTGAATCATGTATGGTCCCTTCCATAGACTATCGAATTTTCCATGCTTTCCCTTGTCTTCAATTCGGGCGTCCCATCTCAGCACCAAATCTCCTAGCTCAAAATCATCTGCCTTGGTTCTTTTGTCAAAAATCTTCTTGATGCTTTCTTGGACTACCCGGGTCTTGTTGAATACCTCTTCCCTAGACTGCTGCAACTGGATCATTTGATTTATCCTTCTTTGTGATTCGTTTGGCTCGTCTTATATGTCTTGAAGCAATTTCATGACAGGGACTTCTAAGGAAGTGGGAAAAACTGCTTCTGTACCATAGACCAGCTGATATGGTGACATGCCGATTGACCTTTTGGTGGTCAGTCTATAAGCCCATAATGCGAAGACCAATTTGTTATGCCACGACTTCTTGATGATGTTTACCAGGGTTTTGTTTGAGGATTCCGCCAGCCCATTCCCCTAAGGGTAGTAAGCTATGGAATGTCCCAAACCAATATGATACTAGTTGCATAAATCTATGAGTTTCTTTGATCGAAAAGCAACTGCATTATCAATTATAATCTTTCTAGGACATCCAAAGAGAGACAAGATATTATTTTCAAGAAATTTAATAATGACAGAATCAGTGGCTTGCTTGCTTGGTACTGGTTCAATCCATTTTGTAAAATAATCTATGGCAGTAAGAATCCACCTGTGATGGCCTGAAGAAGGGGGATGTATTTCTCCAATGAAGTCCAATCCCCATTGCTGGAAAGGGGCTTCAACTGAGATCTGTTTCAGGGGTAGAGGAAGGAGTTTCCTTTTGCCTTCAAACAGTTGACATTGATGACATGAAGTCATTGTACGATGTACATCAACGAATAACGTGGGCCAATAGAATCCAGCTCTGAGGATTTTCTTGGTTGTAGCTCTCCAGTTCAGATGACCACCACAATCTCCTGCATGAAACTCTTGTAATACTTTGTTAGCTTCATCTTTCAATAGACAATTTAATAGAATACCTCCAGGATCTTTCCAATACAGATTGCCTTCTAGAATGAAAAATTTTAATGCTT
The DNA here is from genome assembly GCA_000966675.3 of Picea glauca. Lineage (NCBI taxonomy): Eukaryota > Viridiplantae > Streptophyta > Pinopsida > Pinales > Pinaceae > Picea > Picea glauca. The sequence goes on from JZKD02S0146662.1 coordinate 73,972, forward strand.
TCAACTTCAAAAACCTATCTTTAGCCTTAGTGAGACCAGGGGGAGCTTGTAAATTATGAAAAACAAATATTATGTCTGCGTACCATGGAGAGTTTAGAAATACCTCTCTTATGCTTGGAGTCGCTGGCTTGCTTTGTTCATCTGCTGTAGCTAAGAAATTAATGTCAAGAGCATGGAAATTTGATTCAGGCATTAATTTTTCTAGACCCTGACCTTTAATTAGTTTCATTGGCTTAATCTCTATGTCATATTCTAAAATGACAGAAATCCATTTTCCTCTTCTTCCATCCGGATTGTTTTGGGTCAAAATGTCTTTTACTACCGCATTCAGAACATATGCAATGGTGTGGGAATGGAGAATGTATACTCTAAAATCTTTTATGGCTTTTACCAAGGCAAAAGCTTGTTTCTCCATTATTTTATAATTCAAAGAAACATCTCTTAAAGATTTACTGAAAAAGGCTATGGGTTGTTCATACCCTTCACTGTTTTTTTGTAGTAATACTGCTGCAATGGTATGTTCAGAGGCGAAAGAAAAAATATAGAAATCTTTGGTAAAGTCAAGACTGATCAAGACAGGGGCATGTGTGAGTGCTCATTTGACTTGTTCGAAAGAATGCTTAGATTCGGTGTCCCATTTTATTTTTACATCATTTTTTAACATATTTGTAATGTTTCTGAGGAGATCAACCATATTTGGTATGAATCTTTGTAGAAAGTTTATTTTTGCGATAAAAGACAGTAATTCTTTGATGTTTCTTGGGTGTTCTAATTTCTGTATGGATTCGATTCTGCTGGGGTCTATTTTGATTCCGTCCTTAGAGATTATGTGCCCTAGTAGCTTTCCTTCCTCTAGTCTGAAGAGGCTCTTCTTAGGATTTAAAGAAATCCAAAATCTCTTGCATTTCTCAAAGACTCGTCTGAGATGTCGCAGGTGCTCGTCGTCAGATTGGGAAAACACAGTTACATCGTCCATATAGATGACAATAAATTTACCTAATTCTTCCACAAAGGCGATGTCCATCGCTCTCTGGAAAGTGGCTCCAGCGTTCATTAAACTGAAAGGCATTTTCACATACATGAAAGTACCCCATGGTGTAGTGAAGTGGTTTTGTCTTGGTCATCTGGGTGAACGAGGACCTGATTATAACCCGATAACCCATCCAACAAAGAGATTCGACTGCATCTGACTACCCTTTGTAGTATGTGGTCCATTTTGGGCAAGGGGTAATTGTCCTTCAGGGAGACCTTATTCAGATTTCAGAAATCAATGCAAAGCCTGATTTCTCCAGATTTCTTACGTGTTGGGACCAAATTTGAGACCCATTTGGAAAATCGTAACGAGACTATGATTTTTGCATCGTACCTTTTTTTGATTTTCTTTTCTATCAGGGGGAGTAACTTGGGATTGATTCTCCTAAGTTTCTGTCTAAACGGTTTTTGATCTTCTTTTATTGGAATCCTATGTTGTATGATGCTGGTATCATAAGATTTCAAGTCCTCATAACCCCAGGCAAACACATCTGAATATTCCTTGAATAACTCAATGTATTTGAGTTTTTGCTCAGGGGATAATGATTTGGACAATTTGACCATCCTGGGTTTCTCTTCTGTCCCTATATTACAATCTTCTACTTTTTGTCCACTGGCTTCAATTTTTGTTTTTTTGGCTACATCATTAAAATCAAACAAGTCCTCTAAAGGAACTAAACCCCTAGGTAAAACATTACTTTTCAAATGAAAAATATCGGTCTCCATCTCATCATCACCTAACTCTCATGAATCTACGCTATTTACACTATCATTTTCGAAATCAGATCTTTTTACATTTTCATCTTCGTTCTCTAAATCTATAGTTGTACACTCAAAATCATTTTTACATTGCATAAAGTCTTCAATTTGATCATCATTACCAAATACCTGCCAGTAACTGATGTTTTCGGGAAAAATTAGTCTTCACTTCACCTCTACCGTGTACGGGCGAGTCAAATGAAAAGGAATCTTACATGTGGCTGCTGATGTGGCCAATCCATCTACCAAAATGTTCTGTCCCCTAGGAATTACCTGCAAATCAACTTTAGTGAAACATCTAAGGGAATCGCGAACAACGTTCCTATAATCTCTAAGACGGGGATGTTTCGCAACATACTCACCTTTAATTTGCTTGATTATTAACTCAGTATCACCTCTTACCATAATTTGTTTGGCACCAACTCTTTTCAAATTCGGACCAAGCATCAAGGTTTCATACTCGGCGATATTGTTAGTGCATTGGAAATTTAATTTGTAAGAATAGTTTTCTGAATACCTAGATCTGTGATTGTGCAGCCAAACTCTCGCTCCAGCTCCTTCTTTGCTTACTACTCCATCAAAATCCATGCTCCATAAATCTACCAGTAATTCTTTAGTTATCACATTTTTCTTTCTTTCTACCTTGATTATTTCTTGGCCTTCGTCCGGACCAGATGTATCTTCTCCCAGTTGAGTGATTTTCTCTCCCGTGTCACTGTCGTTATACAGGATAAAAGAATCTAGGTCGGAATGTGCAGAGTAAAGAGGATAGTTTTGCGGTTTTTCTTGGCTACCGACCATGTATTTCATCAATGTTTCTTTGTATATCCTTCTTTGTTGCCCGAAAACTAGGACAGTGGCATACGACATATCCACCTGTAGGGTACCTCTCAACTTAGCACCCCAAGACCGGGATAGTAACATTCCATACTTTGGGGGGATATCTAAAACTACCACATCCATGACCATGCTCTTTGCAGGAATCTGAACCAGGGTGATACACAGATCCTTGATCAAACCAATACATCTAACTTTACTGGAGTCAAACGAGTGTAAATACTTGTAAGGTCTGGTGACCTCCAGTCCCAGTTTCTCCATCACTACTTTAGGCATCAGATTATGGGAAGCACCCGAATCTAGCATAGAATTATGAAAGATGAGGTCATGTATATTTAGACTGATGTAAAAAGGAGCGACAACACCATTATCGGCTTGGCCATCCACTTCAGGTCCGAACAGAAGTTCAGGTTGATCATCTGTAAGTTTCACAGTGTCTGAATGATTCATCAATCCAACGGTTAAGGCCTTCGTACCTATATCAAGTTCAATGGTCAGTGCTTTAATCACTTTTGAATGATAAGCGTCTTTGTTCATCAACTCAGAAAGTGGAATGGGAATTTTTACTTTGGCTAATTTCCCTTCGAGGCTGAAAGGTGTAGGGGCTCTGCTTTGGATCATCAATTCTAGTTTGTCTACCACATTCTTCTAGCCAGAAGTACTTGATTGATTAATTGATGAAACCTATGGCTACAACGATCTTTTCAAAATAGTAAGGTTTCTTTTTGTTGGAACTTCGACATTACTCTTCTCAGGAATATTCTCGGCAGATGGCTCAGAGGTTTTTTTGGTTTCGACTACCTTCTTCGTTTCAATCATCTTTTTTGGGGAACTTCCTTCTGTTTTTTTACTTCACAGATTGTACTACTGGTGTACCTCCAAAATGGAATTTTTGAATGCATGTTATTCAGCGTATTCAGCTTCTTCACTTACTTTTGTTTGATTGAGAAGAAAAAGTTCTTGCTCTTCTTGGGTAAGGAAAATAGCTTCATTATTGTGAATGCCCATGAGATTTATATGAGTATCCTCTAGTTCTTGAATCACTTCCTCTCCTTCATCAACATAATTTTCTTGTAGGGGAGGTCTGATCTGTTGATCCGGACCTCTCTTCTCTCTTTGATCCCTAGGATATCTCTGTCTGATTTGAGGAGGGTTTCTTTCGAAGTTAGGATTCTAAACTTGAGGAGCTGATGGGTTTTCTCTCGGAGGATTTCTTTCTGATACAGTAAGTCTTTCCATCATTCTTTCCATTGCTCTAGCCAAGGAATCCAATTTGGAATCGGAGGTTGATGTGGAAGATTCCTCTTTAATTGTGACTCTCCTTTCTGACCTCTATCGTGCCCTTTTTGCCAACAAATTGGCCTCCACACTTATTGCACTTTTCTTCATGTCCTCCAGGGTGGTAGAATTTCTTTCCCTTAGTTGGTATGACATATCGGCGTCAAAACCATCAGGGAATTTTATCAATGAAAAACCCTATGGAGGTTTGATTTCAGATGGAATTGCGTTGTACAGGTTATTGAAATGGGTGCAGTAATCTTGTACTGTCTCACCTTGATTTCTTCTGATATTTTCGTATTCTGAAAATATTTGGAGAGGGTTTTTCTTTACCTCCC
>JZKD02S0146662.1:96635-106786 GCA_000966675.3 Picea glauca
ATTTCTTCCTGTGTCTTAGATTCCCACCAAATAAGTGCTGAACCATCTAATCTTAATGAAGCTAACTGAATTTTGGTTTCATCATCTTGAATCTTTTGTATTCTAGAATAGACTTGAATTTGACGTATCCAGTTATCTAACTTTTTAACGTTAACTTCTCCATTATAAATTGGCAACTCAAATTTTATATCAAGCTTTAATGAAGGAATTTGCGAAGGGGTTTTACCATGCCCATTCGGAAGATGTTTCGAACTGGTAGAAGAAGAAGAAGAAGAAGAATATGATGGAGGAGGAGAGGGTGGTGGAGAAGCACCATTCCCTCCATCTCTGTTTGGAGTCTTGTCACCACCGCCTCCCTTATGCATTGAAGGATTGGAGCCTTCACCCTGCGACATTATGTTCCGTTCCATCATGACCTTCATCATATCTCTCAATTGTATGATAGTCTACCTGATATCTTCCTCTTCAGCCGGAACACGTTCATGATCTTCTGCATGAGCCATGCTTGGTGAATGTCTCTCTGAAACTTGCGGTGAAAAAATCTGCTTCCTCCTTGTCGGATAAGAACTTGGCTCCACAAGTTGACCTTCTCCTCTTGTGAGTTTCAACCTTGTGAGCATCAGACACAAAACTTGCAAACAATCAAGTCTTCAAAACCAGTGCTCTGATACCAACTTGATCTAAAAATGAAGAAGACTTGAAAAACTTGAAAACTTATTGCAAGTGAATGTTATGTGTTTAAAGAAAAAGGTTCAGTTTGCAACACATAAATTAAAGGATTACTTATGTAAATTATACATAGACAGCAGCATAATCATTGAACATAAACACATATGCACAACAATTGATAAAGGAGTTCACCCCTCTCTTGGGCTACATCTCCTGGTCCAGCTTCCAATGGATCATTATTATGAATTGCTCAAAAGTGCTCAAAAAAATGTCTTACAATTCTCAAACTGACAAACCGACTGCTCCAATGGATTCCCAGTGTCCCAAAACCCCTGTCTGGGGTCTTTCAGCACCTCAATCGGTCGAAAAATGAAGAAGTTAGGCCTCCTGGAAGTCTCCCTCTTCAAGCCTGTTGTCTCTGGTTCTACAATTCGCACCCTTCTTCAATGAACCTGGCTCACACATTATTATAAGCACAAAAACCCAGCACTGGGTGCAACCGCGCCAACGATGCAAACCGTAGGATGGTTAAGGGCGCGCTAGCCCCTAACCACCTCGGCACCTGGGCGTATGGCCATGTGACCTCGTGCTTTGATAAAAAGTGGTTAACGCTGTTTTAAAACCGTATAACCAATTCTCACGCTCCAGGTCGGGGTCATATGAATTACAATGTAACCATGGCTTACAACAGAACCCACGCGCCAACGGTCGGGGTTTAAACAATATGTGGCATGGTCATATGTATAGTGCAAAGAACTGCGGGTCATGTCAAACCCCGCACACACATTATACCTACGACCCACGGGCTATACGTTTTAACTCCGTGCACAAATGACATATATATATATATATGCGGTCACATACAAATGGTTCAAACGACCACGGGTTGGGGCTAAGCCCCGACCTGACCCCCCGCCACATACACTAATATATGAATTCAAATGTATTAAAATTCATACATATAACAAGAATCATGCGGCGGTGTAGTGGTCGAACTATTATGTGAAGGCGTTACAATGGGGGGAGGTCCGGGGGTCAAACCCCGTGGCCTCCAATGCATTTTATATAAAAATTCTTAGCCAACCAGTGAGTGACACGTGGCACCCACGGATTGGGCCACGTGTCCTCCTACTATTGGCCACCCAAGGACACGTGTCAACACCCGAATCGCCAACAGTCAACCATTCAGCATATGCCACGTCACCATCGTACGGTTTGTACGGACCTGCCATGTCAGACCATATGGATTGCACGGACTGTACGAACAGGTATAGTCAGCATCAAACTTTTTGTCTATTTGGCTTGGCAAACAGATCGTGATATCTTCGCCATACGAACTCTATTTGACAAAGTAAATATATCGCCGGAATCAGGAAGACGAGACGGACGCAATGGCACTATTTTAGTCACATTCCAAGCACTTTGAAAATTGAGCAAAATTTGATCCCCTGATCACTTTCCCCTTCCTTCCACCCAAGAATATATGAGAGACAATAAAAATTTACATTAAATCATCACCATAAACTAACCATCACATAGAACCATATAATGCTTCCCGAGACTTCTTCAACTTCTGGAATTCTTCACTTATTAGAATACTCTGATCCTATAGATAATATAACTCAATTTATTCTCTGAAACTCGTCCAATTTTCACTCCTTGAATCCTCCCCAAAAGGAAGTTATAGAGAGAATGGTAGACCTTATTCAATTCTGGTTCATTCAGGAGAGCGAACTTGTACATAATTCCCTGCGCTCAATATTTACCATTAGATTCTGAATTTTGTACACAAGTAAACATAACATGTACTCTTTCCAATGAAATTGGTCTCACTTCATTTGGATTCTCTATGAAGAAGTTATTATTGTTTTACCTATAACACCTCTTTATGATTAGATTTAGGACTAGTCAAAAACCCTATCTTCCATAGAGTGTATCTCCAAGCATATAATGAATGAAGAGCTGAAATTTTTACCACAGGTACCTAGATATGTCTTCTCAATACCATACCAATTTCACCATCTGAATATTTCTAGAAAAAAGTTATAGCGAAAATGGTAAGATGACTTGTAAATAACATACCTTAGAACACATCACCAAAAGACTTCATTCTCCCTTGAAATACGACCTTCTTTACTTAATATTTCCTCTGAAATTTGACTTGTGTGTGTTTAAAATGAATGTATAATGATATGTATTTATAACATTTATGTCACTTTCTTTTAACATTAGGGTCGATCTAACACTTTCTTATTTTGTAATTATTTTCTTTAATTATCTCCAGGGCCAACCTATACTTCCTTCTTCAATTCACTCTGTCATCTTCAAAAATTCATTTCTCCTCAACCATGAGGATCCACGTGATGTGCCACCTACCACCGGAAACAACATGATGTATAATATCCATCCATGGGTGTTGTGTCTGCATGTGCACTATCCTTCATGTCCAGATACCTTCATCAATCTTGCGGTCCAAAACCAATGACTAGGGTTGACATCAATGATAACAACCAATCTTCCAACAATCTCCCCCTTTGTCATTGATAGAAAAAATCATGCTCCCCTTGTCATCATGATCCCAATTTCTCTCCCCCTTTGACATCAATGGAAAAAGGTAGGGTTGATCCCCTTGATTTTAATGGAAAAAGGTAACGCTCTTCTTTGAGGTTGCTCCCTCTGAACATATAACACTAAATAACACTTCATTTTTATGGTCTCTTTCTTTTTTGGAGATTTTTCGTGGATTTAGGACGTATATGTTACTTGGTATTCTTGTTGCAGATGAAACCAATGTTTCTAAACCTTCTTCTTTGATTTTGCATCTTTGTGAGTCAAACGTGAGAGTATATCCTTGATCACACATTTTACTAACACTGGGTATATTATGCTTCAAGTCTTCAACCAATAATACATTCTTTGCTTTTACATTTTTGCTTCCAAGCTCTACTACACCTTTTCCAATTATTTTAGCAGATGTGTCATCCCCAAATGCAACATTTCCACCCTTTCTCTTCAAGCTGATGAATTTCTCTTGATCCTCGGTCATGTGTGAAGAACATACATTGTCTATGTACCATTCATATTCTTCTTTAGATTCTTCAGCGGTCAATGCTATTCGATAATATTCATTATTTGGAATCTCTTTCCTTCTCCATACTGTGGTTGGCATAGGGAGATATTCATTCATATATCTGCAATCTCGTTCTTTGTGACCAAGATAATTACATTTGTAGCATACAATATTTTTGTCCATCAATGGGAAAAATGAACTATAACTTTTGTTGAAAAATCCACAATTATTTCCATATCTTTTATTTACACAATTCATGTTTCCTACATAGTTGTTTCGTTCATTGATTCTGCAATTAATTGCCTTATGTCCAAATGTCTTTCAAGTATAACAATGACCAAGAAAGAAATTTTTATACTTGGGAGTAAGTGACCTTCTTTGTGATGTAGTCCATCTGGGTTCATGATATAATCTTCTGTAGTTTCCTTCATACTGATTGAAGATTCTTTGATTCCTGAAGGTAGGAGGTCTTCTTGGATCTTCATCTCTTTTGTAATCATTCCTTCTTTCGGTATCCTGGTCCACTTCTCATCAACTGTCTATGTAGCTCTTTCTTCAACCTTTTTATTGGTATTTGGATCTTCCTTGTATGAATTTTCACCCATGCATCCAATATGTGTTAAGTATTTTGGCACTTGAGAGTTTCTTAAGCTCTTCCTTAATGAGACAACGTTTTGTTCAAGTTTCTCACAATATTCTTCTTTCTTAATCATTTGGACATTCTTTACTTCTCCTATTCTTCTTTCTTCTTCGAGTAGAGTTTTCAAGGAAAAGGTTTATTCTCTTAGTTTCTCAAAGTCTTCTAATTGTTTCTTCAAGCTTACAACTGTCTTTTCACAACTACCCAATGCACTTCGTAGTTTTATATGTGTGTCTTTGAGCTTGCTATTTTCAATCTCAACATGCTTCAATTTTTTAAGATTCTCATCTTCTTGTTGAGTCATTTCTGCTTCATGATTTTCTTCTCTTTCAATGAAATTTTCTTCTTCAATGTCATCTCTTTCAATCCTTGGATGAAGACATTCAAATTCAACATGTCCTACTCCTTCAGAACTAAATAAAAATAATTGACCTCTATTTGCTTCTTTGAAATTTGAGATGTTGTAATTTTCTTCAAATTCTTCTTCTTCTTATGCTTCTTCCATTGCATAAAGGTATTGTAGCTTGTCCCAAATCTCTTTTGCTAATGCACATGATCCTGTTGGACAACTAAGAGGGGGGGTGAATCAGTTGTTACCGTGCTTAAACAATTATGCTTCTTTTAAAATCCTTACAAGGAACTCAATGATGATCACAATAATGTAGGGAAATAAACAAATGGCACATTCAACATCAGTCACATATATGAGAAACACAGAGACAAATATTTCCCGAGGAAACCCCATACAGGGTAAAAATCTTTTCTTCTTTATATGATAAGTATTATTTACATTCTTTACATTATCATACATATGAGCACCAACTCATTGTGAGGCTACAACCTCTGTTTTTGCAAGTTGAAACTTACTGAGAGCACCAACTCTCTGTTTTCTCTAGCACCCACTAGAAGGAAGCACCAACTCCTTGGTTTCTCTAGCACCAATTAGAAGGAAGCACCTACTCCCTGGTTTCTCTAGCACCAACTAGAAGGAAGCTACTACTCCCTGTGTTCAAGCACCCACTTGAACCTCTGAGGACACCAGTCCTCCCTAGCACCTCCCTACCACTCTAGATTATCAATATGTGTTACTGAAACTTATTACAGTGATATAATGTTTAACAATAGCTTACTAGTCTCATCACTGTTCTACAAGATATTGCTGCTCCGTCTGCCTCACAGTCTTCCTGCATGCATACATTGCACTTTCTATTCTTCTTCCTTTTGTGCTCTGTACTCCAATCTCGTTCAATGCCCCTTTTCTCTTCTGGCCATCCTAGCTCCTGCACTTTGCCTCCTTCTTCTTGCATGCATCACCCACTGCAGCAACAACAACCACATCTCTTATCTGTACTGTGTACTTATAGCTTATGTGCACCTTATGCATGCAATGCGTGCAATACCTCTGCATACTCACACCGCGATGATATCCTCCACCTCTTGAGTGCTCTACCTGATCATCGCAACTCTTCAGCTTCTCTGGTGGTTCCCACCACGCATCCAACATCACTGGGTGTTTTGCTGAGATTCCTTAGCCTCTCTGGCAGTTGAGACTCCTCGTCTTCTCTGGCATAGTCGAGCTTATTCCTTCTATTTCAATTATAGACTTCAACGCTCATCCATCTGTCAATCCCCTCTATGACCTATCTTCATCCTATTGAAATATTCCCAGAGACTCTTCATCTCCTCTGGTAGAAACCATCAATGGTTTCTAGCAGTTACACTGTGAGGAGCAAGATTAGCCCTTCGATTATGCTCAAATTCACCTGCACCGTTGGATTTACTCTGAAGGGTATTGTCGTTATTTACCCGTTTTGCACTTTCACAATTCAGAGATTCTACAATGAGACATCTTGACTCTCCATGTCATGAGCTCTGAGAAGGAGCTTGGCTGCTCTAGCTCCCTCCTCTACGTGACCACAGGCGGTGACCACCGGTTACAGCGACAATTCACCTTTTTGGTATTTCGGAATTCGTATGATCCAGTGTCTCGACACTTCCAGATGCGATCCCTGAAATTCCAAGGCAGAGCTCATCTGCACTAGGTCCTTCCTCCATGTGACCACACGCGGTGACCATAGGCTACGCTAAAAGGCACTTCGAACTCATGATCTTTATCGACCCTGATCGACGGTCCACGTTCTCGATGAATCAATGGTCCATATCTTTTCGCGATCTTGCATCTAACTATTCCTTAGATGGAGGTTCTCGTCACTCCAAGTCGTGATAGGTGAAACTCTGAGATGGAGCTCAGATCGATGGTCCATGTTCTTGGTGAATTGACAGTCTAGATCTTATCGTGAGTTCGCATCTTGCGATTCCTATGATGGAGGTTCTCGTCACTCCAAGTCATGATAGGTGAAACTCTGAGATGGAGCTCAGATCGACGATCCATGTTCTTAGTGAATTCACGGTCTAGATCTTATCGTGAGTTCACATCTCACGATTCCTATGATGGAGGTTCTTGTCACTCCAAGTCGCGATAGGCAAAGCTCCGAGATGGAGCTCAAATCGACAGTCCACATTCTTGGTGAATTGACGGTCTAGATCTTATCGTGAATTTTCATCTCGCGACTCCTGTGATGGAGGTTCTCATCACTCCAAGTCATGATAGGCGAAGCTCCGAGATGGAGCTTAGATCAACAGTAAAAAATCCTTGGTGATCTGACGGTCAAGATCTTTTCGTGATCTTGCGTATCGTGAGTTTGAACCTCTTTCCTTTGGATTTCCTGATCCGAGAAACTCCGAAATGAAGTCTTTGGGGTGCTTTGATTTTTCACCATGCATCCTATTGATCCAATGGTCCACGACTATCCTTTCTGACATGGTCTTCCATATTCACCTCCTGGATCTGATGGCCTAGATCACACCTTGATCCAACGGCTCAGATCATATCGCAATTTCGCATATCGCAATTTCACCATTCTTGTTGCAAAGTGTTTCGACACTCCAACTTTCGGTATCCAAAACCCCAAAATGGGGTTGGATCAATGCTTTGAGCTTGCCATTCAATCATCGCTGCTGATCTTCCTCTCCTGCCTGTTTGCCTTCAAATGAATAAGCATGCTTTTGCACTCTGCGTACACTTCTTCACTTTTCTCTTCTAAAATTCCATTGTCCCTGTTTTGCATTCGCTTCATACTCTGATCTTGTCATCAAAGACAAGAACACATTCCTATAAACATTCCAACAATCCTCTACACTATCTCTTCTGATCTTATCGAGCTTTCTCTGCAACATCTTCCCAAAATACTTCTGGTGCCTTCCTGACACATTCTTCCTGTACTCAAGCCATCATCGTTGTTGTACTTTCCATCAATGACAAGCATACACTGCCTGTAAAACATGCCAACAATCTCCCCCTTTGCCATTGATGGCAACAAAGGCACCCAGATTCTTTTCTCCCCCTTTGACATCAATGTCAAAGAGAACATGATCCCCCTAATATTTTGCAGTATTTTTAGAAGGTATCAGATAGTAAACCAACAGAAAATCCCCCTGACTGGATATACTCTCTTAGATGTGAGATGGGATGACACCCAAATTTTGTCTGAGATATTCAAAAGGTGTCTTGGCTAGGGGTTTAGTAAATATGTCTGCAATTTGTTCTGTAGTGGGAATGTAATGGATCTGAACAATCTGATTGGTGACCTGCTCTCTCAGAAAATGATATTTTATGGGAATATGGAGTGGAATATAGGATTTTTAGACATACTGATGGCACTAGTATTATCACAATGAATTGGGATCGGTGCAGTGTATTTTGCCTCCAAGTCTGCAAGTGTCTGAATCATCCATAATACTCGAGTGCAACATGTAGCAACAACAATGTACTCTGCCTCTGTGGTTGATAAAGAAATGGAACCTTTCTTTTTACTAAGCCATGCTACTAAAGAATCACCCAGGAAGAATGCTCCTCTACTGGTGATTTTTCTCTCATCGACACAATTTGCCCAATCTGCATCTGAGTAAGCAGTTAACTGAAAATTTTGATTTCTGGGATACAATAGACCATAAGTCATTGTTTCTTTTAAATACTTGAATATCCTTTTGATAGCTTGCAAATGACTCTGTTTGGGTGCAGCCTGATATCTTCCTACCATTCCTACAACATGCATTATGTCTGGGCAAGATGGTGTGATGTACAACATGCTACCTATTATTGATCGATATGAGCTTTGATCAACATCAGGTGAATCATCATCCTTGCTTAATTTACATCTAGTTACCATAGGTGTACCCACAGGTTTAGAATCTTCCATTTGGAACCTTTTCAGCATTTCCCTTAGATATTTTTGTTGAGAAATGAACATTCCTTTGGACCTCTGAGTAATTTGCAGACCAAGAAAAAATGACAGTTCTCCTATCATAGACATTTCAAATTCAGACTCCATGGCAGAAGCAAACCATTGTACCAATGAATCCTTATTACATCCAAAGATGATGTCATCTACATAGACCAATACGATGAGCAAATTATTATCCTCTGTTTTAATATACAGATTGTTGTCAGGTGTTCCTCTCTTGAACCCTTTGTCTTTGAGATACGTATCCAGTCTGTGATACCAGGCTCGAGGGGCTTGTTTTAAACCATATAAAGATTTCTTCATCTTGCATACTAAGTCAGAGTTATCAGACAGTTTGAAACCATCTGGTTGTTCCATATAGACTTCTTCACTTAAATCTCCATTTAGAAAGGCTGACTTGACATCCATTTGATAGACTTTAAACCTTTTATGACAAGCATAAGCAAAAAACATTATGATAGCTTCTAATCTTGCTACGGGCGCAAATGTTTCATCAAAATACAGTCCTTCTATCTGAACATAGCCTTTACAGACTAACCTTGTTTTGTTCCTGATAACTTGTCCTTGCTCGTTCAACTTATTCTTAAAGATCCATTTGGAGCCAATGATGTTTTTACCTTCAGGTTTTTGAACCATCTCCCATGTATTGTTTTTCTCAATCTGATCAAGTTCTTCATTCATTGCTTTAACCCAGTGGTCATCTTTGTTGGCTTCATTAAAATTCTTGGGTTCTAGGATGGATATGAAAGCTATATGAGATTTTTCAGTGTTTTTGATTAGCTTTCTCCTGGTTTGTACACATTTGTCTTTTTCTCCAATTATCTGACTTGCAGGATGATTCTTTTGAATGATTCTCGAGGAGGAATTTGTAGTTGACTGTTGATTTGAGTTTGTCTGAGTGTCTGAGTCTTCATCTGATTCAGAGTCTTCATTTTTTGATTCTTGGACCTGTTCATATTCAACTTTAGTTGTGTCTTCTGTAGAAGAATCATTACTGTACACCTCTCTTTCTAGGATTCCTTCATCAATTTTTACATCAATACAGTCAACCATTTTATGCAACCTCTTATTATAGCATCTATATCCTTTATTGTTTGTAGCATACCCTAAGAAGATACCTTCATCAGCCATGTCATCATATTTGTCGAGGTTCTCCTCATTATTCTTTATGTAGCATTTACTCCCAAAGACACTAAAGTGCTTGGTTGAGGCAGGTCTTCCAAACCATAATTCATAAGGTGTCTTGTCACTTTATGGTCTAAGGTGGGATTTGTTAAGCACATGGACTTCTGTGTGTGTTTCTTCTACCCAGTAGGTTTGACCAATGTTCTTCTCATTCATCATCGACCTGGACATTTCCTTCACTGTTCTGTTTTGCCTCTCAACAACTCCATTTTGTTGTGGAGTTCTTGGGATTGTGTATTCTCTCTTGATCCCATGCTCATCGCAGAATTCCTTGAAGTCTCTT
>JZKD02S0146662.1:143908-172875 GCA_000966675.3 Picea glauca
AGAGAGAGAGAGAGAGAGAGAGAGAGAGAGAGAGAGAGTAATTGAAAATAAACATGCTTTCTACTTCGCAGTTTGGGAAAGATGTATAACTCTTTCAATATTTAATATGGAATTAACATGAGGCATTTAAAAAAATATTTCAATGTCCATTTTAAGTTATATGTATAAAATAAATGAAATAATTTTTTTCTTATACCATTAATGGGTTCTTTCTACATTTCAATTTTTTCGATCTTAAAAAGGTTTTCACCTTAGTTGATTTGATCCCTATTAGGGCACGATAGATCCCAGGTTAATATGGAGCTATACTGGTATAAATTTTAATGTACATAAAGGTTTTTGAGAATCAAATTTCACTAAGAGTATCAAAAGATGTTGAACCCATTTTTGAATTAAAAATAATGATTTTAACCATTTAAAATTTTAACTTTAGCAAATATTTTATAGCCAAAATTCAATAATGAAAAACTCAAAAAAGTTAAAGTTTTAAAACTTTTAATCTTCTTCAACATTATATTTCATACTTCATATTGTATTTATAAATTGATGATTTTAGACTATAACCAGTGTAAATCCATCTTAAATTTGGATCTATCATGTGTTGAGAGGGACCAAATCCATTGGGTTTTCAAACCTTTCCTTAGAAATTTTTTCACTTAGAGGGTCTTGATCCTTCTCGGTGCATGATAGATCTAGAGTTAAGATGGATCTACACTGGTAACTATTGAATTTATTGGTGATGATTTGGAATGTCTTGCAAGGGCATGTAGGGATAATCATCTTTGTAATTATGTTATAACCATAAAGAAATAAAGTTTCCATTGCTATGGAGCTCAATGTAAGTGAATGGAGCACTTAAAGGGAAACACAATCGATTTACTGGGTAAAACTTATATGTTTTATAATTATGAACATATAAGCACCATGCACACATATTATTACATAAAATAAAAAAATCATACATTCATTTTCATTGATTCATAATTGTAACACCTCACCATGACATTATACTAAATAATATTTGATAATTTAAACACATGCATTAAGTGTAAACACAATTTTCTGCTTTCATAGCTTAAATAACCTACAACGTACTGACAACTCTTTTACAATTTTTCCAATGTTAAATATTCCAAATCTAAATCCAAACATATGAATCTAAATAAGACGATGAGATAAATAAGAAGTTAACTTTACAATTAAAATATTTAAATAGAAACACAACAAAATATACCAAGTAAAATACACCCTCCCTAGTATGTTGAAGATGACCATTTCCAATGTTGTCCTGCTAGTAGTACGAAGATGCTAACAACGAAATCCTCCCAACCAACTAGGAGTCTAGCCAGCTTCCTAGCTCTAAAAAACCTATCAGTTTCTTGGCCCTCCACACCTATGCACTTTGTTATTGGGGGAGCACCTGTGCGCTTTTTTATTGTGGAGCACCATGATGAATTTTAGTTCTTATTAAATAAAAACAAATCAACACCGGTGTGCATGGTCGACTTAGAAGCACCGGTATTCTTGACATGAAAATGTTCATGGGCGTGTTATTAATGTATAGTGTGCATTGTGAACCACATAATCGTTTTTTTAAAAGAAAACTTACAATGACATGGTTTGGGATCCAATGCAATGAGTGATTTCATTGCAACAGATACTAAATGCCCCATATAGAAGTAAACAAACCCTATAAAAATATATTAAAAAAAATCTACTTGTGAAATATAGAGAGGAAAACAAAGAGAAACAACCTAGAAGCTAAGGCTTTCAATACTGAATGTAACTGTAAAACCCTTTTATTTTATTTTTTATAATGCATATGTTTGAATCAAAAAGGGGAAAGCTTGAGATGATGAATAGAATAAAATCACATACCTGAAATTTCTTCTCTACAAATTTGTATGTAAATTTGGCTCTTCAAAAAAATATTCCCACGCCAAAGGCTTTGCTTGTAAAACTCCCTTGCACATGTCTTCCTTCTAAATTTTAACAAAATAATGAAATAATGATTAGGGTTTTCATTTATAAACACAAATATTTTGAAAATATAAAATTCCTACTCATTTGTCCACTGTATGTTTCAGTGCATTGATTTAATTTGGTATTTTTTTAAATTTTACCCTTTAACGATGCAACCAACAGTAATATGCGTCGGTGCATTTTTTTACCAGACTGCACTGGGGCTATATTGGTTTCTAAGCACACCATGGAAGGTTTATGGTTTTTAAATTAATTTCTTTTGTTTAAAAATAGATTTTTTGGTGCATTTGTTATATGAGCACCAATGCACTTTGTTATTGGAGGCACACTGGTGAGCTTTGTTATTAGGGGATCACTAGTGCTCTTTGTTATTGTGGAAGCACTAGTGTAATTTGTTGTTGGGGGAGAATCAATGTGCTTTTCTATTTGGGGAGTATCAGTGTTATAGTCCAAAAATGTCATATCTGTGCATACAAGACATTGGCTCATCCATTTGCACACTTTGCCAAAAATATTGTTGAGGCTTCCTTCTAAAAAACCCTTTTTTCATAGTGTACGCATCCTGCTGCACTAATAGCCTGCTTACACACACATGTTTCATGTTATTTATCCCGCGTACACATGTGTGTTGCATGCTAGTTAGCCTACGTTTACCTCCAAAAGTTGCAAAAAATATAAATTTCACGGAATTTGGCAGAGTTTACAGGCTATGCAGGGTTTCCAAACCATTTTACCCCTTGTAGCCCGTCCCCAAACCAAATAACCATATTTTCCTCATATAAAAATAGGTATTGGGGAGTCATTTAGGAGCATGAACAAGAGAATAAGAAAACTCTACCAAAATTCCTTCCCTTTCTTTGCCCAAGATTTGCATCCCATTCTAAGTTTTAGCCTCAACTTTCCCCTCCAACCATTCTCCCTATGCAACCCTTCCTCCTTCCCTTGATAGTACATTGGTTGTGAGAAGATAATCTGGCATTGATGCACTTGGAGCCACGATAAAGGAGCCCAAACTTCATTGGTATAGCGGTCTCCAGCAAAGGTTGTAACCCCTTTTTATCTTGAATTTGAATAAAAGAGATTATCCTTGTTTGAAAACCCTATGTTTACATGTTCTTGTTAATTTGAGCATTTATAGCTATGTTTAGACTTTTAAAGTGATTATCAGAGATTATATATGTTGCTGCATTGTATTCCTAACCCCTTGCAGGCCAACTTTATGAGAAAAATCTCTCTATGGCTAGGGGAAAACCACGATAGAGGAAATGACTGCATAAATCAAATCTATTCTCAAGTATGATATAAAAAAATATGCTAGCAAGACAAGATAAAAGGACTACCTCGTCCAGACATTCAATGAAGTCCACCGTTGAGCACTTGACCCAAAGCAATATACCTACAACTAGTCCTCAACAACTAAGCAAAGCAAGCATATGGTGATAATATATGATGTTAGCACATTCAATAGCATAATCCATTAACATTCATAACAAATACACATGTGGAATAATAATTCGAATATTTGCAAGATATCAATTGGACGAGAAAATAATATTTCTATTAAGATATAATCAATAGAAGTGAATAAGTTACAGACTTTTGTGTCGGCATGGTTCGGAACTGAGAAACTAAGTTCCTTCCAGTTGGGCCTCCACCACTTCAATCCTCCATCAAAGACAAGTTCATAGAAGAGAGACAATGAAGTTCTCAATCAATAAGGGAAGAGATTGGGGGTTGAACACTATGTTCTTACTTAAATAATAAAGGGATGCAAACTCAATGTGAAGTGAATAATTTCTCCAGAGTAACTTTTCTCTCAAAGTTGAATTCTTTCTCCTCTTTTCCATAGCTCGGATTTGGCCCATTTATACCCTTCAAGTGGAATTGAAGGGTCGATTCAAAACGTTTCCAGTATATGGAAGGACAAGGATCATTGATCTCCTGTCGTGACATGGAAACCCGACACTATTTTTCATTTTTTGGTACATTTCCCAATGTACGTGGGCTGTAGTGGTGCAACCTATATATACACATGTTGAATAGTAGGCAAGGTGCTTATATGTGGAAAAAATGTATTTTTACCTCTGGGATTTGCCAAAAGGGATTAAAAAGTCTATGTGGGGAAATGGAAAAAGGGCCTATGTGCAAGATTGCATGGGGTGAGGCAAATCTTGCTATAACAAATGCCCCCTAATGTGTGAGGTTAGAGGAGTATCTACGATGGCCAAAATACATTATAAAAACCCAGAAGTGGAGTGATGGGGAACCAACTGGAAGAGCTAGTTGCTCATTACAATCTGTATTGACTTTGCATACATGTCTGCCAATTTGAATTACACTGCAGATCCATATGAAAATATACCAATCAACTGTCTGTGGCCATGAATAGGAAAATACAAATGTGGTTACATGCCAAAGGTTACCATAGTCACGAACAAGGCCCAGTAGAACCAGTCTCAAAATAAATATGAATATATATGTATACAATGGAGTACAATATGATCTCTCATGATCATTGAAGTCACCTAGGTACTGGTACAATGAAAAGGAAGCAATAACTCAAGAAAGTTGTGGCCACATATTGATGTCTTCAAGTCTTCTACACAATCCACCAAAGGTACAAGTCTACATCGTGTGAATAAAGGAGTTGAGGTTGAACACAATGAGACTTTGTTTGATTACTGATCATTGAGGTATACCGTTAACAAACGTGAGACATCCTACTGATGATGAAAGTAGGTATCAAGGCATCGAGTACATTCTTACAAGTGTGAATAAAGGAGTTGGGTTCGAACACTTGAAGAATCCATCGATCAAGAGACATTGATGTATTCCCAACTGTCAATGGCAAAAGAACCTGCCACTAACTACTGCAAGCCTCAAGGTACTCATAGGACTCTAGGTCTTGTTTCCAGAATAGATGAGTTGAAGTCAATGGAAGGAGAGGTGCTGAAAGAAGAGAATTAAGGAATCTCTCATCATTCAACATGAGGTACAAAGCAAGAGCTTCATGATTTTGAGGAAATTGGATGAAGAACATGCTCACGAACCAACGACCCTGGGCGTCTTTTGCATGTTCCAAGTGCAAGCGGCACATGAAAAAGACTCTCTGAATAGAAGCCAATGAGGAAAACTGCTGACAAAGGTGACGAAACCACCAATAAGGCTAATGGCCTCCAAGACACTGCGCGAATCCCAATGTGTGAATAGATGTCTTGTCATCAAACAAAAGGGAAACCACCTAGTCAACAACCAATGATGAAATGTCGATTGTTGGGTTCAAGGTTACCTACTAATGAGGAAAGTAGGACCAAGGTGTGTAATAGGACTACAACATCATGTGATTCTGAGACAAAATGAGGGTATGGCCGACATGCAAAGTTAAGATTTCTGAGGAATGGCCGGCATGGGTTGATAAAATTCCTTTGAACAAGAGCACGAGACATATGGAAGACTCCGACAACATAGAATTAATGATGAAGCCATGAGATGTAGGACGCATCAATCAAGTTCTCCATAGGGTCTGGAAGAGTAACCAGTTGGGGGAGAAAAATCTCTGTAACGAGATCAGCTTCCTAAGGCCATGCTAAGCCCAAAATTATGATGACAAGTGGACTCAATAACTTTGTGCTTTGTTCATAGGCGACACGACTACTGCCGATATAAGATAATACTCCCTTCCCGCCCGTCGTTTTTTGTTTTTTCATAGTCAAATGAATGTTATGATACAAAGGAGGAAACAAGTGTTGCAAGTAATCAAAACTAGTTCCAGCAGTGGAACATACCTATGCTTAATGCAAGGAGGTGCATGTAGGAGATGGACACTCGGGGGAATGTTCCCTCCTGGTTATAGGGTGTCAAATTGTGAAGGATATAAACGAGGCTCTTCTTGGTTGAGGATGCAAAACTACTGAGGCAAACGGTTTATAACGCAAAGCGAGAACAAACTATTGTCTCAATACTGCAAGCAAGGGCATGAGATGCAATCATAACTTAATGCCAAAAAATGTCCTTTTTTCATAATCGTAGTCTACTTGGTTTGAAAAAGGGATAAACTTGTACCAAATAGACATCCTTTCAAATCCAATTTACGAGTGTGAAAGAGACAAGTTCACTGGTCAATCTTTTCACTTTTTGAAAATGAGTCGGAAAAGAGATTAAATCAAACTTGATTGGGAGTCCTCTCGGTATAGGTCAGGATGTTTATGAGTGAGAAATAAGGCTCAACATAAAGTCATGTATTAGCTATAAGGGACTCACGGTCCTACATAAAAATCTCTGCATGGGCACCAAATGGAGCAGAGGATCTAACTAGGTTACCCATGTTTGGTGAGTCTCTATTATTTTATAACGACAGGTCTTGTAGCAGATGGAAGGTTCTGTGTCACAAAAAATATGTTTGTACCTAAGGCATATGAGTGAAATTTATAGGACAATGCAAATGTTCATGATGGAATGGATACCTATCCTATATGTTGGGTAGCGAAAATACCTGCCCGTAGTTACGAACGGTCAACATAATGCTAAAAACCGCAAGAATCCCTGGTGAAAACTACAAAAACAAACTCAATCCATTGTTGTATTAGTCCAATAGAAAATATATGATCCGAAACTATAGAAAGTGGATAAAAACTGCTATAAATAGTAACAAAAACCAAATTTTACTATGTCATTTTGACTTTTTACCCAAATAGTAAAAGTTGGACTAAATTACCTCTAATCTTCAACTAGTGATTGTGGGAGTGTCGAGTGATGGAATCAAATACCGTCTAGACTAGGTAATTCATGTTATCCTCCTCTTCCTTTCTACTGGATTACATTTTTTTATTTATGTTTCAAAATTCGATTTAACTAAGGCGCAAATTAGGTATTTCGGTGTACGTGGGATACCACTCATCGGGTCGTGTATACATGAGGTTATACACGACTATGTAAAATACAGACTGCGTGTACTCATCCCTATACATGATTGTGAATGTTGTAGCCCACGTACAAGTCTGTAAACAAGGTTTTTTATTGTTGCTAACTCAAAAATTGATGTTTCTCTGGTAGGATGGTCCTAGAATGGAGGTAAATGGAACATTAGGAGGTAGATGTTGTTGTGGAAAGAGATTCGGGGGCCCAAATGGCCTTGAAACGATGTGGGTTGTACAAATTTTTGGCAGTCAAAGGGATGAGGGCATAGGTGAGGTTGCTTCACTTGCTTATGGATTACTGGGATCCAGACAGTGAGAGCTTCAACCTCGATGGGCAACCATTGAGGATTGAAGTCGAGGATATATATTTATTGACTGGGTTATTGTGTCGGGGTGAGGTGGTGAACCTCAAATCCAGGGGAGCTGGGAGCGGTATGAAGATAGAAGAGTACATAGACGCTCATTGTATAGAAGGGACCGAGAAGGTCGGGAGTCAAATCCCCATCCGAGCGATAAACAATATCAGTATCAAGATTGTTGTCCTCGTTTTGACTAGGATCACAAGATTGGCTTCGTTGCACCAAGAATCGAGACCACTCATGTTCTATTATGCAGAGTGTTTGAGACCCACGATGTACGATTGATGCATCTCACTACTAGCTAATATGAAGATCCATTTGACAGAATGCAAACATGGTGACAAGAGGAACTTCAGGTTTTCATCTATCCTGTGTAGATTTTTCTTTGAGGAGGTTCCAGGTTTGGGACCTAGAGTCGATATCATTCCTCAAGGACCTCGTGATTCATCCATGGTATGGTGGATCAAGGTAATGAGACGACAGGGTGAAGGTAGGGTGCCCACACCCTACAACGAGGATTTCTTTTACTGGTGGAGGCGAAAGGTCATTGCTCTGGATGACTACCCCTATGCAGGGATTGACTTCAGAGGGGACCCTGACATGCCACTTCCACTAGGGACCGCCTACGGGGACATAGGTATGTCAAAGTTTTTAAATATTTCATTTTTTTGTATTTTTGTATAGTACTAAGTAGACACTTATGTGACATAGAAATAGGTCCACGACGGCTAGACAGGCTTCCATGACATCATCAGAGGCACCGGGGAGATGAGGCGATGGGAGGAGAATCATAGCGAATCTTTCAAAGCCTATAGGGCAACCTGTCTCGTTTGACACATAGGATTCTGATGGTTTAGGTAGAGGATCTATAGGAGGCCATGTATCGGCAAGTGGTTGGTGTGCCCATAGCTTGGATGTGAATTTTCGGTGTCTCGCAAACGTCGTAGTTTGTTATCATGACACACATCTGGTGCCACAAGCATAGATGTCATGGATTTTGTATTATCTGTTGTATATGTGTATTGAGGATGTTGGCCCCAATTTTGTACTATAAACACCATATTTTTTGAAATATATATAAAACAGGGTTCTTTGGATTTACTTATATTAAAATGTGTACATTGATGAGATTCTTTTCTTTTATTTAGTTATGTGACAAAATCCAATCTAAAAATAAATTATCATAAGCATCGAATACATAATTAGAACTCCTAGGTATGTGATGATAAGTAATAAAATCAAACTGTCACTCTAAAAGACGTACTCATAGGAATCGTTGGAGTAACGTAGGATCACGCACACGGTAACGATCGTTCAACTGACATACTACTAACTGGGAATCCAGGTGAACCTCGAAAGAGAAAATACCATGTGAAATGGCATCACGCAAAAGTTCTATAACGACACTATATTCGGCCACATTATTCATGGATGTTCCTAGGCATACACCACCTAAAGACACCGGTAAACCCTTGGGCGAGTAAACCACCCAAGCGGTGGAAGCCAAGTTTCATGTATGATGACTGGCTCCATCTGTGAATCCTAAGTAGAACAAAGACTCCATTGACATCTACCAACCAAGGGAAAACTCGATTAAGCAAGATGAAGACAAAAAAGAAAGGGAAAAGATATATACACTAAATTACATTAGTATACAAAGAGTTATGCCCAAGATTGGGGCTCAAGAATAATATTTTTTCAATTAGATCCCATTCCTAGGCTCGACCAACATGTTCCCTTCATAATATTCTAACTCATAGGCTCCTTTTTCTAAGACACGTCGCACGATATAGGGACCGTGCCACATGGGTTTGAACTTGCCTGCCCCCACCGGTTCTTTGGCTTGATCATATAAAAGGATCAAGTCATCCTCAATGTACAACCGAGGACAAACAGACTTATTGTATTGGACCTTGACATGTCTTTTATTCACCTTGATATATGTAGAGGCATGTCGACACTACTCGTCAAGACTCTCTAGGTGTACGAGGCGTCGCTCGAGATCATAAGTGTCAGGGAGGAGCGTTACTGCCAATCTAAGAGAAGGGATTTCACATTCAATAGTTAATATAACCTCCACACCGTGTACTAACTGGAAAGGAGAAAATCCTGTGGCAGTCATGACCAAGGTTCCATATGCCCAAAGTGTAGGTTATAGCATAATATGCCAGTCAGATTTACTCTGGCTAATAGTTTTCTGCAAAATGGTCTTGAGAGACTTGTTGATGACCTCTACCTTTCCATTTTCCTGGGGGTAGTAATGGGAAGAATGACCATGCTTAAACCCCATATTGGATGCTAGTTCTTCCATCATTTCGTTCTGAAAGTGACTTCCATGATCAGTGGCAATCTAACTTGGGATGCCGAACTTGGCGATAATTTGATTGAAGATGAAGAAGGTGGCAGTATTCCCATCAGATTTAACTGTAGGCATGGCCTCAAACCACTTAGTAAAGTATTCTAAATCCACGATAATTTTCT
Source organism: Picea glauca (assembly GCA_000966675.3). Lineage (NCBI taxonomy): Eukaryota > Viridiplantae > Streptophyta > Pinopsida > Pinales > Pinaceae > Picea > Picea glauca. The sequence continues at coordinate 153,648 of JZKD02S0146662.1, forward strand.
AATGCCCCCCTGCTTAAGTTGGGTTGCAATCCAAGAAGTCCACCCCCCACTTAATGAAGGGATCGACGGTAATGACTAGGTGAAGAGGGGTTGGATGGGAGTGCATTTTTTGAGTAAACAACTGGCAGGGGTGACACTTATTAACTACTTCAATGCAATCTTTAAATATAGATGACCATAAATAATCATCTTGAAAAATTTTCTGGGTTGTCACAAACCCGGATAGATGACTACCACAATTCCCACTGTGGCAATAGTTCAGAACTGACTCGGCTTCTTTGTGAGTTAAACAATGATGCAGGATATTGTCTATTCCTCGATGATACAAAGTGTCACCGACGATAATGCAATTCTTAACTTGGTGTCATATACGTCGTTGGTCATCTCACAAGAGATGCTGAGAAAACTTCAAAGTTTGAAGATAGAGAACAATGTCTCCATACCAGGGGGTGGATGATGAGACAAGGAAAATGTGTTCATCCACAAATGAATCAACATGAATGACATCCTCATTGAATCGTGGGAAGTTAGATATTAAATCTGCAAAGAGTAGTGATTTCTTGGATTTCACAGAAGCAAAATCGAGATCAAATTCTTGTAAAATGACAATCCATTTATTACATTTTCCCCCTATGATATGCCTGGTAAGGAAGTATTGAAATGGATTGACATCGACAACCACGATAGTCTTGCAAAGCAATATATAATGGTGTAATCATTGGACTATGTGAATGACATCCAAGGCTATCTTTTCAACGTGAGAATAATTGAGCTCAGGACAGACTAAGTTTCTACTAAGATAGTATATGACGTGCTCACAGATCTCATCATCCTCCTGAACCAAAACCATGCCAGTCGTCTCTTCGAACGCGACGACATAAAACAAGTAATACCTACTGTATTGAGGAGACTTTAGCAGAGGCATTGATAGCAAGGCTTTGTTTAGAGCATCGAAGGATTCCTGGGATCCCTCATCCCAGATAAAAGGGGTGTCCTTCTTCAAGAGACGCATGAAACCCTTAGTAATATTGACATAGTTTACTATAAACCGATGTGAAAATTTATCTTTCCCATGTAAACCTTGAATTTGTCGAATAATGCGTGGGGGAGGCAATAAAAGTATTGCGTGAACCTTTAAAGCATCTACCATGATCCCTATCTCAGAGACTAAAAATCCCAGAAGATGTTAAGAACTAATGCAAAAGTTGCATTTATGAAGGTTTAACCAGATTCTATAATGATGACATCTTTCAAAAACTAGTCGAAGGTGCTTAGAGTGTTCCAATCTCTTACGAGAGTGAGCAACAAGATCATCAAGATAAGCTTCGACTATATTCTTAAGATCATGGAATGCAAAGGTCATAGCACGTTGAAAGGTTTCTATGGAGTTTTTAAGGCCGAAAGGATTCTTCCGGTATGCGAAAGTACCCCAAGGACAAATAAATGTGGTCTTGTGTTGATCCTCTGGTTTAATTTGAATTTGGTTATACCCTAAAAATATGTCCATGAAAGGAAACACTTCACTTACGGCACACTCGTCGAGAATCTGATCGATGAAAGGTGTCAGGAAGTTGTCTTTAGGATAGACTTTGTTCAGGTCATGAAATTCCATGCATACAAGGATGGTTCCTTGCTTCTTATTCACATTAACACGATCAGATACCCATTCAGTCAAGGGAACTGGGTAGATAAATCCATTGTTATGTAGTTTCTCTACCTCTAACTTAATAACATAGGCCTTTCAAGGATTGACAACTCTAAGATGTTGTTGAACAAGCTTAGCATCTAGATAATTTCTATTATCATACTCAAAAATTCGAGGGTAGATTCCTGACATCTCTTCATATGACCAAGAAAATACATCTTGAAATTCCTTGAAGAGCTCGGTGTAGATCATGATTTCTTCTAGTGAACAATCCACACCGATGTGTACATTTTCAATCTTTCTAGGGGTACGAGAGATATCGATCATGAAGGTAGGAGATATATTTTCCATATTTCCTTCGGCATAAATGCCATGCATATCAAGTGCAACTACAACATGACCGACTATCTCGCTCAAAGTAGATCGAAATTCATCTTGTTCAATTATGGAAAGCTCTGGGAGAAAATAAGAGAGATGATGCATATCATCCTAAGGTTTTTCATAACCATTCATGGCTTCGATGATAGCTTCATTCGAGGGTAAATTCTCATCGAGGCAGTCATGTGAGAAAGACAACGAAGTGGCCCACATGGGCTTAAGAACAAGATCCTCCTTGTCCATCGGCGAGGTAATAGGATCGGGATCAACGGAAGAGTCATGAACAACTTGATACACTATCTCCACTGTTGATAGTGGCATGGCCATTCTAGCATGTGACTGACCTTCCAAAGATGTAGTCGAGGAATGTAGGGTCCACAGATCATTAAAATAGGAAGTGCAGAAAGGAAATGACCTCTCTGACGAAACGGGCCTACTGGACATGGCGTAAACATGGTGAATCGATGCCATGATGTTGAAGGTACCCATAAGGAATGAATACATTATGACACCGATATTCTCAGTTGTCGGCTAAGAATTTTCGACCACAAGAATCGACAGTCCAACAGATGCATTGGGGATATCATAGGCAAAGGATAACTAGTCGACCGTCACGATATTCCCATAGTGAGGAAAAAAAAGAGTGCAGAAGACAAATGATACGACGAAAGTCATAGAATAAGTCCAATTGCGTCCTAGTAACAAGTTATAATTGAGGGGTGCATCAACCACCTCGACATCCATCTCTACCATCTTCCCACCTAACTGTACTGGAAAGGCAAGAAGAATACCGTGAGGGCAGAAGGAATGACCATCAAAAGCTATCAACATGGTCAGATATTGAGAGAGAGTCAGAGAGCCGAGAGATTTAAAAACAAATTAGGGACATCACACACGTAGCAACACCTTCATCAACAATGACACGTTTGATGCTATACTTTGAATAACCCATGTGGATTTGTAATGCCACATGGTAAGGCAAGTGAGGCTTCACATCTATGATGTCAAACTAGATAAATTTCGAGCCACTGGGGTCTAGAGCTCCTAATACAGATAGAAAGGCATTCCTCTATGAATGACACATCTAGAGTACCTTCAGGGCTGACATCGCACAAGGGGTTTGACCCAGGTCCTCAACAATAGAGTAATTCTAGGCGGCTCTAGCATTTGGATTGTGGGTAGAGCGCTTGAGTACTCCTTTCAAAATATGAGGTGGTGGCTATGGTTTTTTGATTTGCAAAGGCATCTCTTGAGGAGGAGGAGGAGATTCTCGATCAGGTACAGTCTGTGAAGTACTGTAACCGCGAGACTAGGTGGCTACATTAACCTAAGAATTGACCATATTGATGCACAAATGATCACAATCTTGTGTTGGTGGGTTTTGAATTCCATCGGCCACATTCCAACATTTGAGGAGCTCGAGGCCATGTGTTGGTTATGTGGGAAATGATTCATCAGCACGACGGGTGGTAGAGATAAAAGCCTCGAAAGTTTAGGGAATAAATGAGTAGCATGATCATCTGTACAAAGATTACAGGGAAATTTCACCTTATGTCTTTCTTTCTTTTCCTCACCAACATTATTATTCATCTTCTCATTATTACCATTGTCCTTGGGTTTATTATTATTCTTCCCACCTGTACGATTATTATTATGTCCTTTATTCTTATTCCCTCTTGGTTGTTGGTTACCATTTGGGCCTGTCTATGTTTGCACGGAATATACATCCACCGACTGAGTGGGATTGGAAGACACATACGAAGTTGGCCCTCCTCCAAACTGGTTTAGAGACAACTCTTTCAAATGTCTTGTCATCGAGTTTGCGTATTTCACATTGGCGGAGCCTACAATGCCATCGGCATGAGGTCTGGGATTTTTTCTAGGGTCATAGTTTGACCTCAATGCATTTGAAAGAATCTGGTATAACATCCCAGACTAAGCGTATATAAGATATAACTGCTAGGCTTTGAAGATTTCTTCTTCCTTAGATGTAACCCCAGATGTAGCAACATCCTTCGAGATAGGAGGCGGAAAATACTTAAGGAACAATTCTAAGAGGAAATTCGGGGGAATGCAGGTCTTGATCATCAACCTCTTCCATCTATGCCACTCCTGGATATGATCCAATATATGAGTGGCGGTGTCCTAGTGTAAGGTCGACAAAAGTTCTAGGCCAACATCGTAACGAACCGACAATTGGAAGTGGTTAAGGAAGACTAGCACCATCTAACTAAAGGTCCCATATGCCCCTCTAGGTAGCTTGATATACCATTTTGTGGCAACCCCAATGAGGGTGCGTTGAAATAATCTTAACTGAATGTATTTGTCATTAAGGGAATTCGAAGAGCACCATAGGTGAAAGGTGGTGACGTGATCACCAGGATCCTCACCATTCTTACCTTCGAATTTTGGAATGTCCGAAGGAAGTTTGTGGGGGATGGCGGGCCATGTAGGATCATGACACACAAGTTTCTTCATCAACTTAGACAAGTATGGTAGATTAAGCGCGGCCAGAAAAGGAATACGGGGTTGCGACATCTGGCCCCAAGTTCTCTGGAAATATTGTGTTTGGGGAACTGCAACCCATCCAAAGTTATGGTAAGCACCATGGCCCTGTCCGGGATTGTAATACCCTCCTCCAAGATGATTTATGCAGGAGCATCACAAATATCAAGCGAGTGTGGAGCAAGCGCAACGTATTTTTTTCGAGCACATGATAAATTGCTTGAAACCCTTTTTGAAGTTGATGCACCAAATCTTTAATGAAGCCATTTATGAAGGAGTGCCTTTGTATATTGTATTGGACTTTGAGCGATTCACTCTCGTCCTTAGTAGATAGGAGGCATTTAAACTAGTTAATGCAGGTAGATAGACTTAAATTCATAGATCAGACAGTTTTAGAAAGGAGGGAAAACGGATATAGACACCCTCATTGTGTATTGTAACATCATTCAGGAATAGTTGATGTAGGAAGAGCATAGGAGAATAGCAGATAGCTGTAGAAGAACATCCATGTATAGATCTTGAATTAATAGAAGAAGCTGATTCAAATCCATGGTTTTGTGTCTGTTCTCTGTGTGTGATGTTCAATGATGTGCTCATGAGTGTTTGTTTTCCTGTTATGTATTTTCTTTATTGCTGTGTATGTGATTTCATGTTTGAGTTTGAAATCCGAGGGAAGAAGAAATGAGTTTCAATTGTTTCTCTATCTCAGCAAGGATTCCTGCAAGGAGTGCAGTTGAAGTCATCCGCAAGGAGTGCGTTGACAGAAGGCTCAGATAGTCTAACTCTTGTTCTCGTTCGCCCAGAAGTAAAATTGAGCTACTGAAGCCGTGCCAAGGGTGCACAGGCTAAAGAAAGTCTTGGTTGTAGAATCTTTGAAGGACTGCTGTTGCAGGTGTGCGTAGGGTCGAAGGATTCAAACAGTTGAAGTGTTTAAAAGGTCGTTGCAGGGAGTGCGAGCAGGGGTTTTAATTTCTGAAATATTCAGAATTGACAAAGCTCAAGAGGTATAGTACCTTTGAGTGGACCTAAGGAAAGATTACACATGGAGTTTGTTCTATGGAGCATCTAAAAACCGGTGTTGCAGGGTTGCACACAGGAGGACGAGTGAGCACAGAGGAACACTTAGTTTATTCTCAAGAAATCCTCAAGGAGGAAGAAATCGACGGTCAGGATCTCGTGGAGGGGATTCATGAAAAAAAATATATCCCCCAGCCGTCAGATCCACCAGAGTAACGAGGAGGTTACGGTCACACCGAGAGGTTAAACTCAGGAGGATCGTGAGTCGTAGGATCATTGTTGGGTTTCTCGCCAGCCATTCGATCAGGCATAAGTTGCACTGGGTTTAAGCCCTAGTGAACAGAGGAAAGTCCTAGAGAGGCATCGAGAATTGGCATTTTGTGATTCTTGGGAACCATAGCAGTGGGAATCGTGAAACCCCAAACCATGATTTCCCGATAGGCTAATAGAGTGGGTCACAGAGTAGTTGGCGTGGAGGACAGGTGGCGTACCATATCGGGGTTCGGAGGATCGGGGATCCTGAGGACGAAGGGTCCATATATTTCAATCCCGCGAAGTCCAAAACTCCAACAGGAGGTAAGACTGGGGTCTTATGGATTAGTGGGCATGTGGACCAAAAGTCTAGCCAAGAGGGGCCAAAGTAGAAAAAGTTGCATTTCTTCATATCGAAAATTGGGGTCGGTAAAGAGAAGTGTTCGGAACATCGTGAGTACCGAAATCCTGACAGGAGAAACTTAGATAGGGACGCGAAAGGTCAGTGTTGACTTGCATCGGGGTTCGGGTTTTTGAGAATCCAAACCCACACGACCACAGGACTCACGAAACTGCGAAGTCCGATTTCCCGATCATTAGGGGAGATCTTTTGGAGAACTATTGTGGGTGTGGAAAATTTCCGATAGGGAATTGGAAGGACCGGTTAGTGTTCCGCGGGCCGAGGAAGGAGAATATCCTATGAGAGGACGTGCCCTAAGGAGTGCGCCTGCGTCAAGTTGGTATCAGAGAACATAAAGATTCTTTTCTTTCTGTAGTAGAGAAGAGGACAATTCACCATGCCGCCGAGGAGAGAAAGGAAATCACCCGATCCAGAGGATAGGGAAGTGCAGAGAAGGAGAGGCAGACAGATGGCAGATCCATCCATAGAGAGACAAATGTGAGATCTCCGAGCCAGACTCGAAGACATGGAGACAACTCAAAGACGTACAGCTAGTGCAGGGGATCTTAGTGATTCCGATAGTGAAATTGAGGTTGAATGTGAAGAGGAAGTTGCAGCCGAAGATGCATCAAATGAGCGTTTGATCAAAGCTATTTCCAGGATGGGTACAAGAGTGAAGATGGGCATTCCAGTTTATGAGGGAAACTTGGATGTGGAAGAGCTTCTAGATTGGATTAGAGCTCTAGATACATACTTCGATTATGAAGATTTCGAAGAGGATAAGAAAGTCAGGCATGCTGTCACGAGATTGAAGGGACACACAACATTATGGTGGGACGAGCTACAAGAAGATAGACGCTGCAAGGGCAAGAAGAAAATTAAAAGTTGGGATCGAATGATCGTGAAGATGAAGGCAAAATTCATCCCCAGGGACTATCAAATTACTCTATTCAGGAGGATGCAGAACCTGAGACAGAAGCTGATGACAGTGAAAGAATACACTGAGGAATTCTATAGACTGAACAATAGGGCAGGTCATCGGGAGAGCAATGATGAGAAAGTTGCCAGGTATATGAATGGCCTGAGATACGACATTCAGGATGAGATGAGCATGGTAACCATACGAACGGTGGAATATGCTTATCAAATGGCTTTGAAAGCTGAGGAGAAGCTGAGCCGAAAGAAGAATCAGAGGGGCAGAGGTGGAAGTCAGCCCAGAGGCAAATCAGTTGCCCAAGATAAATACCAAAAGCCCAAGGAAGGCTGGAAGAAACCTATGACTCGAACCAAGAGAGGTGGAAGTTCATAGCGAGGGAAACATGTTGAGCAGAGAGGGCAGCATACTGAGCAGAGAGAAGGGTATGTCGATAACAATATATTTCCTCATACCAGAGGTAGAGGAAGAGGAAGAGGTTGAGTAATCACATGCTTCACGTGTGGGAAAAATGGGCACAAGTATTACGAGTGTCCAGAGAAAAAGAAGGACATTGGAGAAGCTCACATCACCGAGGCGCAGAGGCAAGATGTTGAAGCAGAAGATGCTGAAGGCAAAAGGTTTCTAATGATGCGTAAAGTTCTCTTAACACCCGAGAAGGAGGTGGAGGACTCAGTCTAAAGGACTAGACTTTTCATAACTGCTTGCAAGACCAAGGACAGGGTATGCAAGGTCATCATAGACAGCAGTAGCACGGATAATCTTCTATCTATGGAGATGGTAGAGAAGCTGGAGATGGAGACGACTGATCATCCAAGCCCATATCGAGTTTCGTGGCTACAAAAAGGACACCAAGTAACTGTCACTAAACAATGCTTGGTTGAATTCAAGATAGGAGGATATAATGATAAGATCTTATGTGATGTTATTCCCATGGATGTTTGTCATCTATTGCTGGGTAGACCATGGAAATATGACAGGAATGTGATTCATGATGGGAGAATGAACACATACACCCTAGATAAGAATGGGAGGACACACATGTTGCTTCCGATAAAGGATAAGGAGGTGAAGCCGGAAGTAAGAAACACAATTCTTCTCATGAGTGGGAAGGAACTCCTTGATGAGGTGAAGAAGAAGGAGGATCCACAGTTCATTGTGGTCAGAAAATCGAGGATTGTTCTGACTAGCACACGAGTGAATGATTTACTAGAGGAAGTTCAGGAACTGCTGGAAGAGTTCGCTAACATCATAGTGGGCGAATTACCTCATTCGTTGCCACTGATGAGGAGTGTGAGTCATCACATTGATCTCATACTAGGAGCCAGTTTTCCAAACAAAGCTACATACAGATTGACGCCGCAGGAGAATGAAGAGGTTAAGAGGCAATTCCAGGAGTTGTTGGACAAAGGGTTGGAAAGCTTGAGTCCATGTGATGTTCCAACAGTACTCAATCCGAAGAAAGACAGAGGCTGGAGGATGTGTACTGACTCAAGGGCGATAAATAAGATAACCATCAGGTACAGATTTCCATTGCCTAGGATGAATGATCTGATGGATTGCTTGAGTGGAGCAAAATATTTTTCAAAGATTGATTTGAAGAGCGGATATCACCAGATTCGCATGAGAGAAGGTGATGAATGGAAGATAACATTCCAAACAAACGAGGGTTTGTATGAATGTCTTGTTATGCCGTTTGTCTTAATAAATGCGCCAAGCACCTTCATGAGGTTGATGAACGAAGTCCTGAGGGAGTTCATTGGAAAATTTGTCATTGTATATTTGTATGACATACTGGTTTTTAGTAAAACAACAGAGGAGCATCTGAAGCATTTGGCTACAATGATGCAGAAGCTACAGCGGGAGAAGTTGTTGATTAACATGAAGAAGTCCTCATTCATGAAGACAGAGCACAATTTCCTTGGGGTTTTTTATTTCTGCAAATGAGTTGAGGATGGATCCAGATAAGGTGGAAGTGATCAAGAATTGGCCATCACCGAAGAATATCTTTGAGGTGAGAAGTTTTCACGGATTGGCTAGTTTCTACCGAAAGTTCATCAGGAATTTCAGTGGAATTAGTGCAGCAATAATGGATACAGTGAAGAAGCGGCATAAATATTTTCACTGGACAGAAGAGGCTGAGAAGAGCTTCAGATTATTGAAACGAAAGATTACAGAACAACCAGTGTTGGTGTTTCCGGATTTCCTGAAGACATTTCAGGTGAAATGTGATGCAAGCAGGTTTGCAATCGAGGCAGTCTTAAGTCAATAAGACATGCCTATAGCATATTTCAGCGAGAAGCTGAATGAAGCGAAATTGAAGTACTCCACGTATGATAAGGAGTTCTATGCTATCATACAGGCATTGAAGAAATGGAGGCATTACTTGATACCCAAGGAGTTTGTATTGTACAGTGATAACCATGCATTGAAGTTTGTGACTCAACAGGAGAAGTTGAATCATAAACATGTCAAATGGGTTGAGTATATGCAGAATTTCACATTGATGATTAAGCATATTTCTGGTACTGCTAACAAAGTTGTTGATTCTTTGAGCAGGAAGTGTTTGTTGTTGCAGGAGTTCTGAGTCAAAACACTGGGTTTTGATGATCTCAGGGACATGTACGCAGATGATCAGAATTTTGGAGAGGCGTATGCAGCAACTGAGAATCCAGTTCTCAGAAATAGAAGCCAATGGATGGACTACATGATCCAGGAAGGATCGATGTTCAGAGTAAATCAACTGTGTATTCCAAAATGCTCCATGAGGGAGAACTTACTGAAAGAGAAACACAACGGAGGATTGGCCAGACATTTCGGTCATGATAAAACATTCGCGAAGCTGAATGAGTCATATTTTTGAACAGGAATGCAAGTATATGTCAAGAGATTTGTGGACAGATGCAGGATTTGCTAGCATTCAAAGGGAAGAAAGCAGAATGCAGGATTCTATCAACCATTACCCATACCCGAGAGGCCGTGGGATGAAATCATCATGGATTTCGTATTGGGATTGACAAGGACACAAAGAGGATTTGATTCAGTCTTTGTGGTAGTGGATAGGTTTTCCAAGATGGCACATTTTATCCCATGCCAGAAAACAAGTGATGCGACTCACATTGAAAATCTGTTTTTCAAAGAGGTCATTCGACTTCACGGCTTACCAAGAAGTATAGTTTCGGACAGAGATACAAAGTTCATAGGGAACTTTTGGAGGACATTATGGAAGAAGCTAGGGACTAACTTGTTGTTTAGTTCAGCTTATCATCCTCAGATGGATGGGTAGACAGAAGTGGTGAACAAAAGTCTGGGAGACTTGCTGAGAAGCTTGGTGACGGAGCACCACAGCTAGTGGGACAACATATTACCACAGGCGGAGTTTGATTTTAATGATTCAGTGAACAGGGGCATAGGCCAAAGTCCATTTCAGATTGTGTATGTCATGTAGCCGAGAGGGGTTTCTGAATTAAGGGATTCAGAATAGACTATGATTAGGAGCGGAAGTGCCAAAGAGTTTGCAGAGGCGATGAAAGAACTTCACAGCCAAGTGAAGCAGCGATTGCTAGATTCAAGTTATGAATATAAGCGCAGAGCCGACCAGCGGAAGAGACAACTTCAATTCAAGATTGGTGAATTAGTTCTAGTACACTTGAGGAAAGAGAGGTTCCCGAGGGGAACATACAATAAATTGAAAATGAAGAAAATCGGGCCATGTAAGGTCTTGAAGAAATTGGGGGAAAATGCTTATGAGATTGAGTTACTGGATGGGATCGGAATATCTCCGATATTCAATGTCGCAGATTTATATCCATATAAATTCAAGGAAGCAGGAACAAAAGGTGAACAGCCAGGGGTCCAGTGGCAGAAGCAGATGCTAATTGCAGGAAAGCCGCAGATGGAGAACATATTGAACAAGAGAATCAGTAAGAAGACTAGGAGGAAAGAATACTATGAATATCTGGTCAAATGGAAGGGCCATCCAGTGGAAGATGCCAGCGAGGGAGAATGAAGCAGAGATACAGAAGCATGGATATACTGTGCATGAGCTCATGGAAAGGAGCCCATGAAAATTTTCAAGCGAGGGAGTATGATGCAGGAGCATCACAAATATCAAGCGAGCGTGGAGCAAGCGCAACGTATTTTTTTCGAGCACATGATAAATTGCTTGAAACCCTTTTTGAAGTTGATGCGCCAAATCTTTAATGAATCCATTTATGAGGGAGCGCCTTTGTATATTGTATTGGACTTTGAGCAATTCGCTCTCGTCCTTAGTAGATAGGAGGCATTTAAACTTGTTAATGCAGGTAGATAGACTTAAATTCATGGATCAGACAGTTTTAGAAAGAAGGAGGGAAAATGGATATAGACACCCTCATTGTATATTGTAACATTATTCAGGAATAGTTGAAGCAGGAAGAGCATAGGAGAATAGCAGAGGGATGTAGAAGAACATCCATGTATAGATCTTGAATTAATAGAAGAAGTTGATTCAAATCCATGGTTTTGTGTCTGTTCTCTGTGTGTGATGTTCAATGATGTGCTCATGAGTGTTTGTTTTCCTGTTATGTATTTTCTTTATTGCTGTGTATGTGATTTCATGTTTGAGTTTGAAATCTGAGGGAAGAAGAAATGAGTTTCAATTGTTTCTCTTTCTGAGCAAGGATTCCTGCAAGGAGTGCAGTTGAAGTCGTCTGCAAGGAGTGCATTGACAGAAGGCTCAGATACTCTAACTCTTGTTCTCGTTCGCCCAGAAGTAAATTGAGCTACTGAAGCCATGCCAGGGGTGCGCAGGCTAAATAAAGTCTTGGTTGTGAATCTGAGTAGAAGCTTTGAAGGACTGCTGCTGCAGGTGTGCGCAGGGTCAAAGGATTCAAACAGTTGAAGTGTTTAAAAGGTCATTGCAGGGAGTGCGAGCAGGGGTTTTAATTTCTGAAATATTCAGAATTGACAAAGCTCAGGAGGTATAGTACCTTTGAGTGGACCTAAGGAAAGATTACACATGGATTTCGTTCCGTGGAGCATCTAAAAACCGGTGTTGCAGGGTTTCACACAGGAGGACGAGTGAGTGCAGAGGAACACTTAGTTTATTCTCAAGAAATCCTCAAGGAGGAAGAAATCGACGGTCAGGATCTCGTGGAGGGGATTCGTGAAAAAAAATATATCCGCCAGCCATCAGATCCACCAGAGTAATGAGGAGGTTACGGTCATACCAGGAGGTTAAGCTCGGGAGGATCGTGAGCCGTAGGATCATTGTTGGATTGCCCGTCATCCATTCGATCAGGCAGAAGTTGCACTGGGTTTAAGTCCTAGTGAACAGAGGAAAGTCCCAGAGAGGCATTGGGAATCGGTGTTTCATGATTCTTGGGAACCATAGCAGCGGGAATCAGGAAACCCCAAACCGTGATTTCCCGATAGGCTAAAAGAGTGGGTCACATAGTAGTTGGCGTGGAGGACAGGTGGCGTACCATATCAAGGTTCGGAGGATCGGGGATCCTGAGGACGAAGGGTCCATACATTTCAATCATGCGAAGTCTGAAACTCCAACAGGAGGTAAGACTGGGGTCTTATGGATTAGCCGGCACGTGGACCAGAAGTCTAGCTAGGAGGGGCCGAAGTAGAAAAAGGAGCGTTTCTGCATATCGGAAATCGAGGTCAGTAAAGTGAAGTGTTCAGAACATCGTGAGTACCGAAATCCCAACAGGAGAAACTCTGATAGGGACACAAAAGGTCAGCATTGACTTGCATCGGGGTTCGGGGTTTTGAGAATCCAAACCCACGCGACCACAGGACTCGCGAAACTGCGAAGTCTGATTTCCCGATCGTTAGGGGAGATCTTTTGGAGAACTGTTGTGGGTGTGGAAAATTTCCGATAGGGAATTAGAAGGACCGGTTAGTGTTCTTCGAGCCGAGGAAGGAGAATATCCTGTGAGCGGACGTGCCCTAAGGAGTGCGCTTGCGTCAATGATTCATAAGAGGTTGGTTAGGAATCATTCCAATAGGAATGTTCTGATGGGGGTTATAAAAATTGCCCCCTGCCGGAGTGGCTTCAGGTTGGGGGTTGTCCAAGGTGTGAAACTGACCTCCTCCAGGTGTGATTCTAGAGGAAAAAGGTGGATTCGTTATGCTAAACATGTTGGTCAGAATCGACACTGAGGAGGTGAGGGTATAGGATGGAACTTGAGTAGAAGTTTGTCCGCCAGGTTGGTTGCTCCACCTAGAAGCAACAAGATTGGACCCAAGGTTAAAAGATGGAATGCCTCCCATAATGGGAGTTGTTTGAGGGATATGAGAGCCACCAAATGAGAATGGAGTATAATGAGGAGTTGTGTGCCCCAAAGTACAATGCTATCAATAGGGCCAACAACTGGGATGGAGTTTGAAAACTACGAGGTAAAATTCGACATACCATAGGAAAAATGACTAGAGGCCACAGGGATGGACTGACCATTATAGCCCGGTGAGTGACCAAGAGACCCAAATGGGTTGATGGAAATAGGTTGAGATTTCATTATAGGAAGGGAAAGAACGATGATAGGTGCCTTCGACACTACAACCACTGTGGTTGCAAGAATCAAAGGGGTTCCATTAACTATAGTAGGTGTGGGAGTTGAGGGGATCCCAGTATTTTGATGACTCAATTCAGTATTCATCCTTGTAGAATCACAAGTCTAAAAAGTGGAGGTGTGTGAATCACGTCTAATAACTCTACGCCTTTTAGAAGGCAAAGACTCGAAATCCAGTGGTAACTGTAACAAGTGGCGGGACTGGCGGGGAAGCTGGTCCGACTCTATGATGACTTAAGACTCAAGATATAAAAATAAATCCTAAGTCCAACTAGTAATCAAATAACACACCCAAAATAATCAAACGACCAATATGCACACAAACAAGATAAAGTGGTTGAAAGGGGCCTCCCTCCCTAAAGTAGGTATGCCTCGCCCAAGAGGGGCTTGAGACTCCCTACTAAATATCAGAGGTAACATAATCAGTTATAAGGGCACTCATGGGCTTAACAATCAGTCGATCAGATCCCCCCGGAGAGGTAATCCTCCATAAAGGTTGTGTGTTGTCCGACCCTTATCTGACCTAAGGTACCTGCAGAATAACCCCTACATGTAACGTATGTGGCACCTAAGTCAAGAAGCTAAGTAACCACTGTATAACTGATGCACATGCGAGTAGTCATAAGTAAGGTCCATCGTATGGGCAACGTGTTATTTGATTATATTTTTATTATTCATGTACTTAATTTTTTTTTTGTAAGTAAGAAGTTTATATTATATGTAGTGCTCGCTAGAGCTGAAAAGAGTTACCAAAATACAGAGAGGTACTGGCTGAAAATTCTGGACTGCCCCAATAGAGGGGAAACCAGTCCAGTCAGCCCCCAATTCACAAGTCTGAGAAAGTTGCATGTTCAGAAAATACACAGAGACACTACTATCTGCTTCTAGACTAGGAGCCTAATGGAACTAGATGTTCAACAAAAAGAAATTTAAACACCTGTCTAAAATCCCAACCACGTGGCTCGAAGGTCCTCTATCCAAGGTTCCGTCTCGACGTTGGCTGGTCCTCCCTGCGTTGTTCATTTCGTTCCACATGCACCTCGTCCTCCACTGGACCGCTGCGCTCCACTTCCTTCTGCCTTTCCACTGCTTGTCGCCGAATGCTGTCCATCGCAATGTCAGGGGCCTCTCCTGGAGAATATCCAGCTGGGTCCGAGGAGAGCTCCATCTGCATAGTTGTTAGGATATGAAGAAAGGTGGCGACATTGTATTCTGTGGCCTGCAGTCGGAACTTGAGGTCCGCCATCTCCCTTCTGAGCTCAAAGACTAGATCATACAGAATGCCCAATCGCTCTTTGAAATTCTCACTGTCGAGGTGGCTCGCAGGGTGGAGACGCGCTCGCTTGAACTCTCCAAAGGCCGCTGGTGCACTCCTCCAGGTGCATTCATGTACTTAATTTTATTTGTTATTTGATTATTCATTTATATTTTTATTTCATTTATTTAATTTTATTTGTTATTTGATTATATTTTTATCTATTCATCAATTTTATTCAATAATTTGTATTCTTTTTATTTATTTATCATTAATTTATTTTTTATTTAATTTCATTTTTAATTTTTCATGAATTTATAGTTTCCCGCAAATTAGATGAACAACAAACCTGAATGGGACTAATGGTTAAAAACATGTGTTTTATTCTTGGAGGTCATAGGTTCAAATCCAAGAGGGCGTAGGGTAATTTTGGTAATGTTTTTATTTTTTATTAATTAGGGTTGAATGTTTTTATTTTTTATTAATTAGGTTGTGTATAAAATAATGTAAATAATTTTATTGTTTTTTGTTTTTTATTTTCGTAATTTTAGAAAAAGGAAAATTGGAAAAAATCATGCTATAATTCGTGGGTCCCATGCCACTCAGGTTCTATTCCAACTATCCATAGTGTCTAAGCCAAATCATCGTTAAGTGTGGATATCTTATGCAGGTGGAATTTTCTTTTGTAGGCTCAAGAATCAATGGTTTAGATTAACCCACGGGCTCGATCAATGCTTGTTGAGTGATGGTTTTCAAACGACCATAACTTTTCCTACAGGTGTCAGAATGAGGTATGTGATACCTCATTGGAAAGGTATCCAATAGATGAACATAGTGGTATAGGTATCCATGTTGAAAAAATGACAAAAAATGACATCAAATGAATAAAATAGACATCCACAGATTTTTGGGAGGGGGAATTGGCCATACTAACTTCAAAAAATCATATTTGGAGCTGCGAGTAAAAAAATAAGGCCCAAGAGGGCTCAATGGAAATATGGAGGAGATAATAATAGGCTAGGATAACAAGTGTTGGTTGATGTCGAGTAGAAAAGGTCCGAAAATGAAAAGCACAGAAGGAACCCGAATTTAGATGAAGAACCAACTATGCAGACTTTAAAAAAATATATCTCAATCTACAGGCAACGAAATTGAGCCAGAAATAGCTCGATGGAAAGATGAGAAAGAGGGGAATAAAACATAATGATTTCATTCAATAGGCCAAAGCCAAAAACACCTAGAAACTTCTGAGGAACAAAAGATAATGTCAATGGACATAATCAATGATTTTTTTAAACGAATATGATTTGCAAACTTCCTAAGGGAGAAAATGATGACTCATGAGTCTGTTCTACTTATCTTTATAATGCTCACATATTCATTTTCAAAATGTGAGAAAAGAAACACAACGAAAATGAAACGAAAGGTCATGTGAACTTAATAGTAGGGTATGTATGCCTTCATAGACTTGTTGACGGGCGAAATTGACTGTCTGTCAACTGGGAGAGTGGAACCGGTCCGGGGTTGTCTAAATAACCCAAGCTGTTTGGAATGGACCACCCTGACGAGTTTAACGGCTCCGTTGGCCGCTCTAAGGTCTTTAAGAGAACCAAAGAGAAAACTAATATAAACTAACTAATCTAACTAAAACAAATAAAACTAACTAAACTGACTAAAACTAATAAAACAAACTAACTAAAACTAAATACAAGAAACTAAACTAACTAACAATAAATAAAAACAAACTAATACACTAATCTAATTAAAACACACTACTGAATAAACTAAAACTAAATATAACTATTCTAACTACTATATACAATCTACTAATTACTATTATAATAACTCAAATCAACTATCTAATCACCAACTGCAATATTACTTATTCACAAATGTACATTATAAACAACCTACAGATTTGATTAAAACCTGCAAAACTCTTGTGTTTTCTGCCCTAAGACAGCAAGATATGTTTTTTATTTTTATTTTTATATTTTATGAAAAAGAAATAAAACTACTGAAATTAAACGATCTAATATATTTATTGAAATTAAACAATCTAATATAAATCTAATTAAAATTATTTCTAAATTAAACTACTTAATGAAAACAGCAAGGAAAAGATTAACTGACCTGGAAGCGCTCCTAATGTGTCCTGTGTGTGATGACTCTGAAGCTGGTCGGAGGAAGGAAACTCGCACCGAATTGGTCCAAAAGCTTCTCGTAAACGATCGACTGTGCCGCTCTTCGAGTTGGTTTGTAGGACAAACAAGACATAAAAAATCATAACAACTATATGATTATAAATCTCTGCAATAAGGGAAACCTGTTATGCAAAAAACTTATATTTGATAATTCAATTAATGAAGAAGATAAACCTGTCATTCACAAACTGAACTAAACAATTGTTATGTCTTTTATACAATTGGAAGAAACCAGATATGAATTACAGTGATTAAAATTATATCATTTGCACATGATCTAGATAGCTAAAGTAGTCATAAATCATAAACAAATTGATATACACAACATGAAACAAAATGTTGATATATTGAGAAGCTAAAGCTATGACAAAACATCAATTCTGCTTCAGTCTGTATTAGAACTCCATATGCTTGTTCTCTCACGAATGAGGATGAACATTATTACAAAAATCATAAGTATATATAAGTCTCTCCACAGGGTAAAACCTCCCTGTGGATAATGTCAAAATGTTTTACATAATCTGGAAAATATCCCAAAATCAATCTAAACTAGGAAATCAAAATGCAAGTAAAATCTTTGAGATATCCCCTAACTGTTCATAAACTCAATTGGAATTTCGAATTTACCTGCAATAGAACACAATTATCAAATTAGAGAGATATTTCAGTAACAAAACACTAAAAAATTGATCCTATAGACTTAGCTACAGAATCATTTGATTCTGTAGCTAGTCTGAAATAGAATATAGAATCAGATATAAATCAAATGAAATCTTTTTAAAACAATCCAATTTAATTTTCTTTTAATAAACATTAAAATCGAATTACTAATGGTTCAGGTAAATTTATCATTCGAATTAAACAAAATCGAAAAGGATGCAATCAAAACAGGATAAGAATGCTCTGTTTTAGTTGCTATGAAATCAGATCAAATGATAACCAAACTTTTTCATATCCAAACGAAAATAAGCAGTGAATCACATCGAATCAGATACGATTTAATTCAACTCAATCATAATTGATTTGTTACGGCTGTAACAATGTGCATAGGATTCAGATTGTTTTAATCAAATACCAATATAGAAAGGTTGTTATGATTATAATCACAATGAAACATCATCAACAAACTTCGCCATATATTTCGATCGTTGGGTGTTACACAGTCGACAGACAAGACCAAAAATAGTGATCATAACCACCAACAACAGTGATAACCATAAACTGGGCAACAATCAAATCGAATTGTGACTGAGTTAAAAATAGAAACGAATCGTAACCCTGGGCATAATCAAATCATAAATCGAATTAAAATGTGTTTCTATTCAAAGCCAGTCCATATATAGAATGCATGCAATGTAACTGAGCAAATCAATGCTGGAAACAGAACTATTCAAAACGAATTCAAATTCGTTATATACACAAGCGATTATTTACAAAATGAAATGATATCAAATTTTCCATACCTGTGTGACGATTGATCAAGGGTTTCAAAAAGAAGTTGAAGCACAAGGTTGGACAGGCAGAAGGGATTTGAAGCACAGGTATGGAGAAGTGATAAGCATTCTGACAAATGCTCACAAACTCAAAACGCATGTTCCAGCCACTGAAAAATTGACCTGGAAAATGAGAGCTAGATCTCTGTATCCACTCAATTTCGGAGGAAACCGCTCGCAAGGAGGGTAAAGGGGCCAAACACGGTTCTGGGTTTTCAACGGTTTGATCCAATTCAAATCCGTTTGCCCAGAATCGCTCACGTAAAAATGTGACTCTGGGGGCAATTACGGGGCAGTCTTCTCTGGCAAAATGAAACCACAACCGACTCTGAACACCATGGGGGTTCAAATCTCCCTCCGGGAGCCAGGAGATAACAAACAGTGAGACGGGCTAAGGGTCAAGGGTTTGAATGGGGTATGCTTAGAGATTTTCCCAAAAATCGAGAGAGATAACTCGGTAAGGATGCAGGCATTAATGCAAAGTGTGCGAGGGTGGTAGAACTTACTTCTGCCATGCAAAATAATTATGGTCAAAGTACAACCGCCGATTTACATAGTAATTCAACCCATCATAGCATAGTT
>JZKD02S0146662.1:185908-226355 GCA_000966675.3 Picea glauca
AACCACCTCCTGTGAACACAGCTCCAATTGAATGTCTGATTCAGGCTGAGATGGGTAACTTCTCTGCTTCTTCCTCTCAGCTATGGAAACTAGTGGAGACTAATAACCTCTTGGGGATGATGTATTGAGAGCAGTTCACGTCTTGTAACACCTACTAGGCAGGGGGGGTAACAACAACCTCCTGTGAACATGGCTCCCCAATGAATGTCTAATTCAAGTTGAGATGGGTAACTTCTTCTCTTCTCCTTCCTATAGGCTATGGAGTGGGGGCCTGGGTGGAAGGGAATACCAGAAAGAAACTTCCAGAAATGGCCTATTTCAAGGACCTCCTGGGCACTTACTTACTATAAGCGGATTTATTTATTGACAATGATTCCCTATTTTTTACCACTGGGAATGAGACCTTCTGTCAATAATCTTGGCTATTTGCTTTTTAATGGATTTACACTATTGTCTCCAATTCAAATGCGGAGAAAGTGAAACGTATATATTCGAGTATATTATGTATCAAATTGATAGAGAGAGAAGAGTATCACGTAGATATGTGAGTATAATATATATATATATATCCCAACATCAAGAATATATGGTGCAGCTCTGTAGTAAATGTGTTTTGCCCAGGGTAACCTCAAACTATTCCGAAATGAAAGTCCCCGGTGGGCGGGTTGGTAGTAGAGTAAGTTAGTAGGAAACCATGTCATCCTCAATGCCTTCAACAAGGTATACCGCCTGACAGCAGTAAGTGGTGGGGCACAACAAACCTGGTCTACCATAGCGTTCCACTACCCGAACTCACTCCATAACCACCGTAGCGATGCTTTCCACCCTCCTTCACTGATTGAGAACTGTTTCTAGGTGATTCAATTCTCAATGAAGACTGACTGTTTTAAACCATTTCTTCCCGGCCGGCGCAGGTGGGGCAGGAACCCCCAACATATGGTAGGCAGGAGGTGTCCCCCAACAGTAGGCCCGAAGATTCATTTTTGGATCCCCAAGAACCGGCGGGAGATGGCAATGGAGGCGAAAAACCTCTGAATCATTTCCATTAACAGAAAATGGGGGCGAAAAACCTCTGAATCATTATCATTACCAAAAAATTGAGGCGAATGGGAGGATCTGGTTCGAATTTTAAGGGGCGAAAATCGATTTCCATGCTCTTCCCTCACAAATATATGTGGGCTAAGGGTTTTTTATATATATATATATTTGAAAACAAATTTGGGGCTATATATAGGTAAACAAAAAAAACCTCTCTATGTAAACAATTCGCCCAACCAAAATTCCAAACCTCTTAATTTCGCCCATCTGCGAAATTTCGCCCCTAAAATCACCTATGCTTTAGTCAAAATAAGCTACAAAACATTTATCTCAAAGTACTATTCATGGTTTGATGATAAGTGCATAGCATTCATTATTTGGTGATTTGATGATAAGTGCAGAGCATTCATTATTTCAAAGTACTATTCATGGTTTGATGATAAGTGCATAGCATTCATTATTTGGTGATTTGATGATAAATGCAGAGCATTCATTATTTGGTGAGTGCAGGGCATTTATAGCACAGTGTCCATGTAACTTATTTTCAACGAACAAAACAAACGAACAATGCCTTTACCGGCGATTTGCAGAAATTTATAGAATCTTTCAAATGCAATTGCATTATTGTAATTTCTGAAATGTTTAGAGAACAACGAGCAAACAACTTATATATGTAAAAACAAAACGGTACACACAAATCTTCCACGGAATCTTTCCAGGAAGTCCTTGTACCAGCGAAGGCTTTCTGGCGGTTTCACATATTATTCATTTCCGTGTCCTCTCGGCTCTCTGCCACCCAGTGTCCTCCACAGAGGTAAACTTGAGTGTCTGAACGAGCAATTTTGTCGTTTATTTGAGATTCTGAACAAGCAATGAAAAWTTCTGAAGTGGATATAAGGCTATAATTCAATTGAAATTCCATATATAAATCAATCAGTGACAATGTCCATAATCAAACCTATCTGTTCAATTTATATGCATGCATATAGCTTACATTGGCTGGTTGCTGTACTCAACAGATAGCAGTCTACTTCTGAGAATGGAGAACGGATTAAATGTCATTGATCCTCCTCTGTATGAAAAAATTGTAAAGAATCTGAAACGATATCGAGTTTATGCTTTCCTTCACTTGGTGCTTATGCTATTCTTCTTGGGCTATCGTCTATTGAATCCGCTTGATGAAAATTAGGGGGTTTGGATTCTAGCCATTGCCTGCGAGCTCTGGTTTTCTTTCCAGTGGATCCTTGAGTGCAACCTGAGATGGCTGCTTGTTGACTATAAAACGTATCCAGAGAGACTTGCATGCAGGTGAATACCATTACCCCTCTTAATCTAGTGAATCTCCAAGGGATAAAAACCTGGAGTTACACTTAATATATATTAAAGTAGGGATACGTCTACACTTAATATGTATAAAAGCAGGGATACGTTAGCTATGCTCGTAGCAGATATTCCTAGTTTTTCTAGTCTGAAATGGTTTGTTTAGATGTAGTGTTTTATGTTTTTTTCTCCTTTTCTTTTATGTTCCACCTATCTTGGAGATTCTTTTCTACTTCAAAGCTTCCTATTGTGTGTTGATTTTTTCTATATGACATAATATATGATCGATATGTTATTACTAACACAACCACAAGTCACTGGTGGCTGGTGAACGTGGAAATAACCGAGCCCTGGGCATTAAATAACCGCAAAACTTTGTGCATTAAATAAGAAGACGTTGTAAAAGATAAATAATAGTTGGAGTAAAAATCATGGCTTGTAAACTTGGGCTCTTTAGAAAATGAAACTTTAATCACTCAGAGGTGGCAATCAGCTTGCCATCATAGTAAATTTTAAATATGATTAAGTAAAAGTAAAAAAATAAACATGTAAACGGATGTCTTTATAATAGTGAGGAAGTTAGTGGTTGAAATCACAACCATTGATTTATTGGGACGACTAAGAATATTCCATATTAAATGTGCCCATTCTCAATAGGTGTACGCCTTTCGGAGTAATTACTTATTATATATATTATTTAATAATTATGTTATTAATTATTATTCTAGAAGAATGTTTTTGGCATGTTGTTCAAACATTAACATTTACCCTAGACTCATGATACTTGTTTGTCATTCTTGGGGGATGTCTCTCTTCCACCTAAACTGAGGAAAAACTCTTTCTACAGTTCTCCCTCTGAGCCAATTGACTCTCTCTCATATCAAACTCACTTTGGTTCTGCATGTGATAGCATCTAGCATCTTGAGTCTTTATCATTCATTGTCAAATCACCATGACTAGGACAAAGACTACACCAGGGTCGTTCACTACAGGTACACACCTGTGAGTGAATGTCATCTTGATGCTAATTGACATGTGGAAAGCACCTCAAGCACCTCGAGTCCATATTATTCCTTGTCATAATCAAGGAAGGACTACGCATGGGCCCATTTACCACAAGTACACCTTTGTGATAAATACATCCTATCTCCCTTGGTCTGCAGCTTAATCTAGGAGAAGGTCCATCTAATGCTTACTCGATACATTATATCAAAAGGTTTGTCACACATGACACTCCCATGTGGACTTCTAAAGGTTACTCTTCTAGAAACACTAGGGTCAACTCCCCATAGTGTGTGATGTCAAGGTCATCTCCCTTGACATGTACTCATGTACTCTCCATAAGGGACGTTGGGCTATAATTCCAAACCCACTTATTCCTTCTTGGATAAGCATCATCACATATCAACTCAACTCAGTCATAGAGGAGTAAGATTTGGAGAATGTTTGTCACACATGGCACTCTCATGTGGACTTCTAGATGCTACTCCCTCTAGAAACATTAGGGTCAACTCCCCATAGTGTGTGAGGTCAAGGTCAACTCCCTTGACATGTCCTCATGTGCTCTCCACAAGGTACATTGGGTTATCCCTTCTCGGATAATTACTCTCACAGATCAACTCACTTATCCTTTCTTGGACAAGCCCAAACCCACTTATTCCTTCTCGGATAAGTGTCCTCACAGATCAACTCGCTTACCCTTTCAGGGATAAGCCCAAACCCACTTATTCCTTCTTGGAGAAGTGTCCTCACAGATCAAGTCAACTCAATCATAGAGGAGTACAATCTGGAGAATTTCTTAGGAAGATGAAAACATCAACACTCCCTCTCAGTAAGGGAGACATTCTCTTCCATGCCAATTTTGTCACATAATTACTCGAACTTTGTCCTAGTAAGGGGTTTGGTAAGAATATCAGCAACCTGCTCATCTGTAGAAAGGTATTGCACCAATACTTCCTTTCTCTGCACCATGTCTTCGATGTAATGGTACTTGATCTCAATTTTTTTCTATTTGTCATGAAACAATGGATTCTCTGAGATCTTAACACAATTATGGTTATCACAATGAATAATTGTGGAATCCAACACATGTCCAAATAAATATGAAAGGATTTTGTGAAGCCACACTGCTTCATGAACTTCCACATTCAATGCAATGTACTGTGCTTCTACGGTGCTCAAAGCCACACAAGTTTGTTTCCTGCTACACCAAGAAACCATGGCAGATCTCAAAGTGAAGCAACACCCGAAGGTGCTCTTCCTGTCCACTGCGCTCCCTGCCCAATCAGAGTCAGTATATCCCTACAATCATATGTCAATATTGGAAGGATATCTCAGACCATGTCCAAGTGTGCCTCACAGGTATCTCAACACATGCTTCGCAACAATCCAGTGTGTTTGTCTCGATTGACTCATAAACCGGCTAAGTGCACTCACTGCATAGAAAATATATGGTTTGGTGTTAACTAGATACATCAATGATCCAATCAGTTGTCTATACAGGTTCAGATCAATCTCGTTGGAATCGGAATAAGACACACTTAGTTTCTTCAAATTCCTCACCATTGGTGTAGCCATGGGATTACGGTTCAACATCCCAAACTTCTTCAATATCTCAATTGTGTACTTCCTTGACTCAGGAAGATCCCAAACTTATTCAATATCTCTAGTCCCAAGAAGTAGTGCTTCATACCAAGGTCCTTCATCTCAAACTCAGAGACCAACACATACTTGCATTCAACAATAAGGCTCTCTGTATCGGTGATGAATAAATCATCAACGTAGAGGACCAAAATCAGGGACTCACCATTAACAGTCTTGTAGTACATGTTGGGATCAACAACACTTTTACTAAAGTCCAAAATCGTCAGCTGTCCATCAATCCTTGCATACCAAGCTCGAGGTGTCTGCTTGAGTCCATACAGGGCCTTCTTCAACCTACACACATGAGACTCCTCATGTATCACGAAACCATTTGGCCACTCGATGTATACTTCTTCCTCAATCCATCCATTGAGAAATATTGTCTTCACATCCATCTCATATAGTCTCCAACCCATGGATGCCACAAGGGAAATGATCGTCCGGATATAAGTGTATCGAGCAACATGGGAAAATGTCTCCTCATAATATACTCCCTCCACCTGAGAGAATCCTCTAGAAACAAATCTCGCTTTGTTTTTCTCAATGCTTCCGTTAGCTTTTTGTTTGATCATATAAATCCACTTGGAAGTCACTACAGACTTACCCTCATGTCTTAGAACAATATCCCACACATCATTCTTCATTATGGACTGATACTCCTCCATCATGTAATCTCTCTATACTGGCTGACTAGATGCCTCCTCATAAAAAAAAGACTCATAATCAATGATGTGGCTCATAACTGCAACATAACACAAATATCTCTGAGGTATCTTTCTCTCTCAGAAGGTACCACGAGGAGCTACATGTCCTTCTACCTCCTGCAGAGTCGGATGAGCCCATGCAGGTATATTTTGACCTACTGCAATATCTCTGGGAACATCAACTAGATCTACATGATCAACGACATCAATTGGATCAATAGGCTCAATTGTCTCCCTTTGAACTACTGGAGGGTGAGGGGGAGAAGGAACCATCTCTTCCTATCTCTCACTATCAATATCCATCTGAGATACTCTATATCTCCTGAAGGCTACCTCCTCCTCAAAGGTAACATCTCTAATCACCTCAATATGTCTCTAACCAGGAATGTAGATCTGGATGTCATTGAAGACTCACTGTACCCCACAAATGTACTATTTCTGCTTGAAGGGTCTAGCTTGGTCCTTTTCTCTTTGGGTACATGAATGTATAATGGACACCCAAATATCTGAAAGTGTCCAACCTTAGGCTTCACTCATGAACTGTGTCCATACTATACATCTCGTGGTTCCCTCGTGGAACACATGTTTAAGACATATCACGGTTCGCTCATGGAACCAATGTCTTCTCTAGGACACGTTATCCCCTAGCCTAGGGATAACTAAGGAGATTATGTCTCGAGGCCCATAGGTCTTAGACATGGAGTACCGAGATCCATATTGACTTGAGCTTGGCCCTAGAGGGCCCATATTTCTTCTTCAACACCTCCATCCCATCAGCAGCAACAACATCCATCCATTTGCCTGGTCCTGAAACAACAATGGGTCTTGCTCCATGAGGTAATGAGTCTGGGTATCATGGTATGTGTCACTCTGATTCTCAAAACATTTGAGTATGGGCATTTAATTCTCTTTTGATCCATGACGTGTGCTTGGACCTTATTCCTTTTGACTTGTCCATACCTGGGGGAATGACAAAATTCCCTAGCAAGTTGGTTCCCTTAGGAGTGAATTTCCACTAGGTGGGTTTATGAAAGGCCATTGTCCATTCCCACCACACTTATCACTTTTCATCATCTTCCCTCTCATATACCCCCTACATTGGTTCAGGCATTGGGTTTTCTAGGCTAGCAAAGGGTTGTACCTTGCCTTGTGGGAAGAAGGGGCTAAAGGCCTAGAGGGTAAAAGTAGCTAGCAAAAGATAAGATTCAAAAGAACAAAACCTTTAGATGCTTCACCCAGGGATCCCCGAGAAAACAATAAAAGGATTCTCAGTAAGAAAAATGATGGACCCATAAAATAAATAAACTCAAGACCTAGTTGGAGGATAGGGGGTCTCATCGCGAGCTAGCCTATTAGGTCCATGGGCATGTAGTGGTATGATCCAAAAAGGATCCAGAGAAGGCTAAGAACAACTCAGAACTCATAGAGACAACTTAGGATAATTATAATGGCTTCAGCAGACAGAGAAAGGGAAAAACTTCAAAGTTCCCAAATCTCAATGAAAATGACATGATCATGAAGAGTGCATCAAAATATTTCTAACGACGCAAATAACTTGTCAAACATAGTTACGGATTGAAAGATATTCACGGTCAAAGTTTGGTCAACCTAGCCTAGTCAAAAGGGGATGAGTCATCATCCGTACTGCTGATGTCAGCATCCGTATCATGTTGACATCTACATGGTGATATGGAAGCACCAGAGGCTGCCACGTGTCACCTAGTTTTGGCGTTTTCGAGCCGATCCATGGACCAATCAGATCGTTTCACGTGGCAGTCTATACAGTCTGTATGCTGATGTGGAACGATGATGTGGTGGGATGATGTGGCATGATGAATTGGTAGGGGATAACATGGCCCAGTGAGAGGCCTCCACATGGCCCAATCAGAGGCTTTGACGTGGTAGGCGAGAAATGCTCAATGACTGTCCATGAGCAAAATTTGAAAAAAATATATAGTTTGGCGGGTTCGCCAAATCTGGAAGACCACACCAAACTTAGCCATAGGTTAAACCGTTGGGATATGGATAGCACCACCGTTAAACTAGTGGAACAACATTATGTTATATATATATATATATATATAGATAAATTGCAATGACATAAACCCAAAAGGGGGAGGCCCGCGGGTTTGACCCTGGGATGTCGTCCCCCATATGTGCCTTAATAAATCCGCCCAAACCAATAGGGTATGGGCCTTACATTGTAACCAATGCCGCAAAGAATTATTAAATGTTGAGTTCACCTAGCTAGAGGAGGGAGGCGCGTGTACGGTACGACCGCTTGGGCACAAAAATATATGCAATCCAGTCATTAATGCAGGTTGGAGAGTGGCACAGAAACTTTGACAAAATTCTTCTTGGGCCTGGGAGTGCCAGAGTCGGATCGAGGCGTGGAGATATTCATTTTTGGGTAATTCAATGCCACAAATTCAGTGGTGTTGTCTATTTTCTGATCTCAGGATTATTTATGTAACTTGATTTCAAAATGAGGTATACTTATGTATTTTTCCAAATTCTTTTGCGGAGTTAATGAAGAAGCCTACTCATTTGAGAGTAGGAACAAGAGATGTAGTTCACTAGGGACGAACTCCGTTATCAAGTTTTTTGTTCAGATTTGATGCTTATGTCTATTCATTTTTTAGTTTTTCCTTCTTTAATGGCACACTTTAATTTATGGTCATTTAATGAAATTCTTTATAAGTCACTTGATTGAAAGATCTCGAATCATGTTGGTATCATAGTAGTCGTCTTTGACTTGAATTGTTGAGTCTGAATGATTACTAGGGCCAAGCATAAGCAGGGTGAAGGAACTCTTAATACTTTCAATCCTGAAGTTGGTCGTGCATCCCGAAGGAAGAAAATGGAAAAAGAGGACAAGCGTGATGAACAAGAGAAAAACTTTCATATGGTATTTTATCGCATGTCATAAATGGTCAAACGAATGTATGGATATTACGAGAAGAGGATGAAGAAGAAAGGGAAGAAAAATGAAACACATGCATATGATGATGCTTTGGTAAACCAAGGGGATGGAGGAGATCCTCCTGAGCCTCCGTCCTCACCTTCAAGTTCTAGTTTTTCTTCCTCTAAGCATTCTCATCATTCTCATCATTCGAGCTATAAAGACTCTTTTAAGAAACCATGATTAAAGCTTGATGTAAAATTTGATTTACCTATGTTTAATGGAGATGTTAATCCTGAAAACATAGATAATTGGATCCGATGGGTTGAAGTATATTGTCGTGTCCAACATATTGATGAAGAAGAAGTTAAAGTGCAACTGGCTTCTCTTCGGTTGGAAGGCACTGCTATCTTATGGTGGGAGAGAAAGCTTCTTGGTAGAAGTAAGTGTGGTAATCTTCTTTCCTCAAGGTCAAAATTTGAATCAACGATAAGAAATGAATTTTATCCATTAGGGTTTTTACATAAGCAATGATGGAATGACAAACTTTAATACAAAGTAAAGGTCAAACTGTACAAATTTTCATAGAAGAATTTAGGAAGTAAGCTCTTGCATTGAACATTCCTTTGGATTCTTATGAAACTTTAACGAAGTATATTGGTGCACTTCACAGTTATATTCGTCATACTTTGCTCTTGTTTAACCCCACTAGTCTTGACGAATTTTGTGTGCAAGCTACTCACCTTGAGAACAGGGGGAAACATGTTCAATAAGATCCCATGAAGAAACCTTCCAAACTCCCACATTTTAAAAGGAAGGACAAGAAGACTGCCATAGTAACGAGAGAAGGAGGAAAACCATCTTGCACTCATTGCAAGAAAAATGGTCACGATGAAGAACACTGTTGGAAACTACACCCAGAAAAGAAACCGAAACAGTTCGGTGGAAAGGGGAAGATAAAAACCGTTTCTACAGTGAAACACGATCTTGGTTCTGATTCAGGAGAGGAAGGAAAGATCACAACAGTTGGAGTACAAGGTAAATATTCTCTTTATGATAGTTCAAGTTCCAATAATGATTCTCATGATGATGAATGAAAGAGGAATGAATTATTTTACAGAAGAGTTGTATCTAAACACACTAAGATAGATACATTATTTGATCCGGGTTCCCAAGTAAAATTAATATCTGAATCACTTGTCAATAAAATTGGTCTTGAAATGAAACCACATCTGAAGCCTTATCCTCTTGGTTGGGTATGTGATAAAGAAAAACTTAATGTCACCAAACAATGTAGGGTAAGATTTTCTATTGCTTCAAAGTTGATTGATGAAGTGGATTTGGATGTTGTACCACTTGATATATGTGGCATAGTGTTGGCAAGTCCTTATATTTATGACAAAAAAACAGTCTTCTTTCGTCATGAGAACAAATACCACCTTACTAAAGGGGGAGTGGAATATATTGTTAGAGCTCACAACATGAGGGTAAATACAATAGTTGTTAGTGCAGGGAAAATGAAAAGACTCATAAGAACTAATAAGAGATATGTACTCATGGTCGTAAGAGAGAAAGATGTCAGGACATCCGTCGCTTTCCAAGGATGTGATCCATCTCATAAAAAGGAATTAATTGATATTGTTTCTAAATATGATGATATTTTTCAGGAACCAGATGGATTACCTCCTAAGAGGGAAATCCAACATGAGATACATCTTCAACAGGATTCTCCTCTTCCTAATGTGGGCATGTACAGGATGTGAGTTGTGGAAATGACATATATCAAGAAGCAGGTATAGGGATTATTGGTTCAAGGGGTCATCAGACCGAGTTCATCTCCTTGTGGTTCTATGATCGTGATGGTGCCAAAGAAGGATGGCACATGGCGAATGTGTGTCGATTACCGGGCCTTAAATAAAATCATTGTGAAAAATCGATGCCCTCTTCCTCGTATAGATGATGTACTTGATCAATTGAAGAATTTTGTTTATTTCACTAAGTTGGATTTGCGCAGTGGATATAATCAAATTAGGGTCGGAGAACATGATGCATGGAAAACTACCTTTAAACCCAAACAATGATTGTTTGAGTGGTTACTTATGCCATTTGGGCTTTGTAATGCTCTGACAACTTTCATGTGTGTGATGAATGATGTATTCAGGCCTTTCCTAGATGACTTTGTGATTGTATATTTATACGACATTCTTATTTTTAGCGGGACTTGGGATGAACATGTGAGGCATGTAAAGAAAGTATTGGATACTTTGTGAAGGTAAAAGATGTATGTAAAATTGTCTAAATGTGAATTTGGCAAGACTACACTTGTGTACTTAGGTCATATTGTAGGAGGAGGAAAATTAAAAATTGATCCTTCCAAAATTAATGTAATTGTAAATTAGCCTAAGCCAAAAAGTGTAACCGAAGTCCAAAGCTTCTTAGGTGCAGTCCAATATTGGAGGAGGTTAATTTCCAACTTCTCCTTTATAGCAACTCCTTTGCATGCCTTAACCAGTGTGAAGAACAATTTTCAGTGGGAAGGAAAGAAACAAAAAAATTTCGACACCTTGAAGGAGAAGATTAGTACCACACCAGTATTATCACTGTTGAATCTTCAACAACCTTTTGATATCAAGAGAGATGTCAGCGGATACGCCATGGGCGCAGTATTGATGCAATATCGTAAGCCTATCTATTACAACTCTAAAACTTTTAAACAAGATGTTGTTAACTATTCTACATATGATAAAGAGTTGTATGCATTAGTCCAAATCATAAAGAAGTGGAAGCACTACTTGTTAGGGAAGGAAACAATCATACATACAGATCACCAGACATTAAAGTATCTCCAAACACAGACCAAATTGAAACAATACCGGCACTACAGATGGATGGGTTTTCTACAACAATTTTATTTGGTAATCAAGTACAAAAAGGGTACATGTAACAATGTAGTCGATATGCTTTCTAGACCTCCTATTGTTGCTTCTATTATTTTGAAGAATACTTCGTTATCTCATGATAGCTATGTAGAACAATATGTCATTGATTAAGATTTTAAATAATTATATGAGAAGATAACCCTTGGTGCACAGGTAGAGAACTATTGTCTGTAGGGAAAACTACTCTACCATCTTGGAAAGCTATGTATTCCTACAAGTGAACGATTCCATGTAATACGACAAACTCACACTTCTCTTTTGTTTGGGAATTTTGGGATAGGAAAAACTATGGCTCATTTGTAGAGGTTTTGTTATTGGCCTCAAATGAAATAAATTGTAACTAAATATGTAAAGGGGTGTGTGATATGTTCTACTTGTAAGCCCACTAATAGAAAACTGGGGCTATACTCACCACTTCCTATTCCATCCCATCTATGGGAAAGTATCTCTATGGATTTTGTAGGGGGTTTACTAATGACCAAAGGGGGTCATGACTATTTGTATGTTATAGTGGATAGGTTCATCAAGATGTGTATCTTTATGCCATGTAAAAAACAGATCATTCCTGAGCAAACTGCTAATATCTTCTTTCAGTATGTTTGGGTTCACTTTAGGTTACCCACATCCATTGTCTCGGATCAAGATACCTGATTCCTTAGGGACTTTTGGACTAGCTTGTGGAGGATGATGGAAACCAAATTGAAGAGGAGCATTGTTTTCCATCCACAAACTAACAGACAAACAAAGGTGGTAAACCAAACAGTGGTACTTTTTCTTCGAGGCTACTGCAGAAACCATCCCAATTTATGGGATGAGCATATACCATATGTACATCATGCTTACAACCGAGCTTTACATTCATCCACTCAGAGTTCACCCTTTGAGACATGTTTTGGGTACCTACCCAAGGTTCCTTTGGACTTGATGTATGATAGAGATGCCGATGTGAATGAAGAATGAACAGAGGGCAGAGCCCGCAAGTTCATCTAGAGGATTCAACAGATACACCAGGTAGTCAGGGAACAATTGGAGAAAATCCAAGGACAGTATAAAGATCGACATGACAAACACAAGGTTGATCATCAGTTCCAGGTTGGAGACCGGGTATGGATTCACATCAGCAAGGAGAAATTGAAGGGTGAAGGCAAGAAACTCAAGCCCATTCGTTATGGACCCTTCACTATCTTGGAGAAAAGTGGTGCCAATGCTTTTCATCTGGATCTTCCACCTTATATGAAGATTTACTCAGTTGTGAATGTTGAGAACTTGAAACTTTTTGAGCCTCCCATGATCATGGATCAAGATGAGGAAGTTTCAATATCTTCAGTTGATGAGTTTGCACCTAAGTACTTGGATGAGTTACAGGAATATATCATCTTGGATAGGAGCACGATGAATTCACATAGGGATGATGTTGATTATCTTGAAGTAGGCTTAAAGGGCACGCATCCAAGCAAGGCAAAGTGAATAGAGAAGGAAAAAGTGAGGGGACTCTTCCCTCACTTACCTATTGATTGATGAAATATTTTGGTGGTTCAAAAATCTCTAAGTTAGAAGGCGTGATCCAAAAGGGATCTAGAGAAGGCTAATAACAACTCAGAACTCACAGAGGCAACTAAGGATGCTCAAAATGGCTTCAACAGACAAAGAAAGGGAAAAAATTCAAAGTTCTCAAAACTCAATGAAAATGACATGATCACGAAGAGAACATCACAAGATTTCTAATGGCGCAAACGACTTGTCAAACAGAGTTATGAATTGAAATTTATTCTCATTCAAATTTTTTTCAACCTAGCCCAATCAGTAAGGGTTGAGTCAACATATGTACTGCCGACGTCAACATCTATACAGATTCCATAAACATCTGTAGTACTAATGTCATCATTTGTACAGATGACATCAACATTTGTACAACACATGTGGCATAAGCAAGAAGGTGACACGTGTCATGCTGACATCATCATGACGTCAACATGGTGACGTGGCAACACCAGCGGCTGCCACGTGTCACCCATTTTTGGAATTTTTGGGTCGATTCGTGGACCAATCAGATCATGCCACATGGCAGTGTGTACGGTCTGTATGTTGATGCAACACAATGATGTGGCATAATGAATGGGCAGGGGACAATGTGGCCCAGTGAGAGGCCTCCACATGGCCCAATTAGAGGTTGCCACGTGGTAGGAGGGAAATGCTCAATGACAGTTTGTGACCAAAATTTGAAGCCACAACTTAAACCGTTGGGATATGGATAGCGCCACCGCTAAACTAGCAAAACAAAATTATGCTATATATATATAAATTGCAACGACATAAACCCAAAAGGGGGAGGCCTGCGGGTTTGACCTCGGGACCTCCTCCCCCATATGCGCCTTAATAAATCCGCCCAAACCAATAGGCCATATGCCTTACATTGTAACCAACTCCGCAAAGAATTATTAAATGTTGAGTCTGCCTAGCCAGAGGGGAGAGGCACGCGTACGGTACGACCACTTGGGCACAAAAATATATGCAGTCCAGTAATTAATGCAGGTTGCTGAGTGGCATGGAAACTGAGATGAATTTATTGTTGGGCCTAGGAGTGCCAGAGTCAGATCGAGGCATGGAGATAGTCATTTTTGGGTTATTCGGCTCCACGAATTCAATGGTGTTGTCTGTTTTCTGATCTGAGTATTATTTCTACGACTTGATTTCAGAATGAGGTATACTTATGTATTTTGCCAAATTCTTTTGCTGAGTTAATGAAAGAGACTACCCATTTGAGAGCACGACCTAGAGACGTAGTCCACAAGGGAATAACTCCGTTATCAAGTTTTGTGTTCAAATTTGATGCTTATGTCTCTTCATTTTTGAGCTTTTCCTTCTTTAATGGTGCACTTTAATTTATGCTCATTTAATGCAATTATTTATAAGTCACTTGATGACAATATCTTAGATCACAGTATGACACTACCATTCAGCTGGTCACCACGCCAAGGTAGTGGCTCTTGGTGGAATATCTAAGAGAAAGAGGGTCTCATCACAAGCCAACCTTCTCTTTTCCATGAAATGCTTGTGGATAACGTTGCCACCAATGGTCACCACACTAGGGCAATGTTCCCCAACTATTCTTTTGAAAGAAAAAGCAATAAGATAAAAAAGGTAAAAAATGAATTGAATGGGCTTGGAAACACTTGCATCCATGACAAGGTACAACTCACCCTCTTCAGAGGCACCCACAGGTAAGCCATACATTTCCCTGTCATCACTGCACCCATTGCCCAAACATCCCCATACCATCTCATGCACTTAGATGACCTAAATTGTTTTTCACTTGGAAACATCCCACATCTAAGGAGAATTATCCCAATAGGACATCTTGAAATTCTCTCCAGAGCTGACTTGTAGAATAGCATAACGCCTTTCAGAACTTGTCTAGGAAAGGGGGGTTTTATGCACATGTTTAGATAATTTGATTATTAGATGTGATTGACATTGTTATGATCCTTGTGACTTATTATCCCGTGGAGGGCGTACTTGTTGTTGTTGCAGGACCATGCTTGACGAACATGAACACATGGGGAGATGATTAGCTCATACCTCCATAGGGATAAAATCCCACTAGATGGATGCTAAGACCCCAATCAGGGGAAGACAAATACCATAGGCTTGCACTGGAGAGAGAGGAGGATGTTCCACCAGAGACATCCTGGCAGGAATGGACCGAGGGGGGTCTTGCCCTTCCATCATGATGTTGTCCCTTGAAGGCCTTTGACATCATCATTCAGAGCCTTGACGTCACCCAGTTGATGCCCCCATCTTGAGGAAGACATTGGTTAGCACATGTGGAAGTTCCAGAGGGGTTTTGAGACCCAATGTTCCACTTGGAGGGCCAACGTTCTAGCAAGGAATCTAACGTCACCCTAGGAGGGGCATGATGTCACCCTAAAAATCTCAAATTAGGGTTTATTTGTCAAATTTATGTAAAATTGGATTTTCTCATGTAAACTGGCCATGTCGACATTTTTGACCTAATTTGTAATTAAAGGTCATTTTCATTTTATAAATAAGGGATTTTTCCCTTGTATTTTTTCATCATTCATTCACTCACTAAGTGAGATATGAAATTCATCTCCTTTGAAGCTTTTTGGCTGAAATTAAGTGGTGTGCGGCTCTTGGAGGAAGCTTATGTTGGTGTTTTTTGGCATTTTTCTTGGTGGAAAGTCTTCAACTAGGCTAATTGATAGATTATTCTTGGTGAATGTATGTGAATTTCTGCAATTCTTCTTTAATTTGAATGGTTATAGTACATTTACTTTGATTTTTTTCCAAGATTATGAAATTGCTAGCTTAAAACCTTAGGAGATCAAGCACATGTTATTGTATTTGTCTTATTAGCTTTTCACCTACTAGATTGTGCTAGAAATCCTATCCTTTGAAGCATTGTGCTAGAGCCCTACCATTGTAGCACTCTAGCATCATTTGCTTCATCAAGACATTATTTACTTCAAGATTGAGCTGAAGAAGAAGGAAAAATGCTAGGGCCTAGGGTTACCTACTTCCTAGTAGTCGTTTTGTTAGGTGGTTAGAGAGGTAGTGGAGACCATTCAATAAATGGGTAGTTAGATATAATAAATGTAAGATGACTTCTTAGAAGGTTCTGCTTCTAGAAGATTCCTCCTCTATAATATTCTTAGGTGATGGTAGCACTATATAAAGGGGTTCAATCAATGTGATGGGTTATGAAGTGAATTATTTTATTTGGAGTGAAAGGGCATTAAGAGGTTTCCCCCTCGAAGAGGCAAGTGAATAGAAGAGAATCCCTTCCATAATAGGATCCATTGTATGGTGTTTCCCTACCTCAAGGGTTTCTATAATAAGTGTGGTTTCTTCTATATTTCTCTATGGATCTAATGTGTATTCAATATTTGCGATGATTATATTTTTAGATATACTCATGTACTTAACAAGTGGTATCAGATCACTTACCTTGGCAGGAAGTGTGGGAAAATATTTTTATTTTTTGCATATTTCATTTTTCAAAAAAAACGAGGGTCGCGACATTCCAGACGATTTCTGTTTGTTTTGGTGAAAAAATTGCAAAAATTGGTTGTAGATATGAATTATTCTCAGAAAACACCTAAGTTAAAAAAAACATCCATTTGAAATAGAGTCCGGAAAGTCAAGTTATTTGCATTTTAAAATCTGCAATTTTCAGGGTTTTTTCCACGGACAACCGCGTGATTTTTATGATTTCTATAGCAGCCAGGGATGAATTTTTCAAAAACATTTGCAGATCTGATTTCCTCTCACAATTTCACCCAATTTCACAAAACAAATCGTCCAAATTGGAGCTCTGGAAGTGAAGATATCATTGATTTAAAATCAACTATGTTTTTGGGTTTTTCGTGACAACGAGGGGACTGCAACGTTCATAAGTTTTCATAGTGTGCTCAGATTTCTACCAAATCAATGCCATTGCATAAATATTTTCAAGAGATTTCTTTTATTATATTTTATGTGGCGTTTCCAATGGTTATTCCCTCTCAAACCCTCAAAAACATGATACATATGACTAAAGCATTCAAAGTCTGAATGTCTGACACATTGGATGACCTTGGAGATGGCCTCACGTAATTATTGCATGACCTTGCAGATGGCCTCAAGGATAGTTTTCATAGTATTCAAGATTCATTGGCTAACATGCATGAGATATATATTATGGCAGACATCAGGGATGAATATAATCAAGAAGTATATGCTTGGTATGATTTTGAGGTCGATTGTGATGATTGGTATATGGATAGTTGTCATTTCTGGGATGAAACCCACTTTCATATTGTATTTGATGACTCTAATCCACCTTCTGTAGAGAACATCGATGTGACAAACCGGGAGGCAATGATTATTACCAGTGTCCATCCTGCATCTTCTACATTGATATTATTCCTTCCAGATTCTGCTATGACCCTTTTCCACTATGTGGATGGATCTTCTTATTTGGATCCACATGGCATGTGTTAGTCTTTGGAGCATAATTTTTAGTTGGTTATTGGGTTCTGAAATCTTCCGTGAGGAGTTCACATGAGCACTTGGACATGAGACCCGGGTTTAAAATGGTGGTTGGACTACTTTAGCATGGTGGCTTTCCTTTCTACACGGGACCTTGGTTCTCCAATATTCTTCAACATTATGGTCCAAAATTATCCATGGGACCCTAGTATATAGTTGTCCACCCTCATAACAAGTGTTGAGGACAACACTTTCATAAGGGGGATGAAATGTTAGGTAGCTAGAGAGGTAGTGGAGGCCATTCAATGTAAGATAGACTAGCTCCACTATATTATTAAATATGGCCCACTATGGTAGTTAGATATAATAAATGGGTAGTTAGATATAATAAATGTGAGAGGACTTCTTAGAAGGCTATTCTTATAGACAATTCCTCTTCTAGAATGTTCTTAGGTGATGGTAGCACTATATAAAGTGGTTTAACAATGCAATGGGATATGAAGATAAGTATTGTATTTGGAGCGGAAGCTCATTAGGAGGTTTCCCCCTTGAAGAGACAAGTGAATAGGAGAGGATCCATTCCATAATAGGATCCATTGTATGGTGTTTCCCTACCTTAATGGTTTCTATAATAAGTGTGGTTTCTTCTATATTGCTATGTGGATCTAATGTGTATTCAGTATTTGTGGTGATTATATTTGTAGATCTACTCAGGCGGTTAACACGTTTTCCTTCTAGGGTTTTTTGGTTGAGGCCTTGTGTTACCAACACCTCCACCATCATCCCTCTTGTCCTTATCTCACACATTATCATTTTATTTCTTCAAGGTTGCTACTGCTAAAAGTGTCTCCATTAGCCCTAAAGACACTGATCTAGACCTTATGTTTGATTGATTGACGAGAACAACCTTCAAATATTATACCTCAAGCTATTTGCTAACACTTCCTAACCCTAGATTAGACTAATCTACTAGCCTTCTTGTTGTTGTTACAAAAGTAAGCTACAATCACATATTATAGCAGTAAAAGCTCCTAAAATAAATTGATAAATTTGATTTTTACATTGCCTCTTTAGCTTCCAACAAATGCTAGCATAGTATTATTATTCGAGTATCATTTTCAGTCATTTTGAAGCTAATTTAAGGCATTGATTGTGAAGCCATTATCATATATACATTGTTGTTATAGATTTGTGTTTTCTTTTATC
The DNA here is from genome assembly GCA_000966675.3 of Picea glauca. Taxonomy (NCBI): domain Eukaryota; kingdom Viridiplantae; phylum Streptophyta; class Pinopsida; order Pinales; family Pinaceae; genus Picea; species Picea glauca. The sequence goes on from JZKD02S0146662.1 coordinate 204,652, forward strand.
TTTTATCAAATTGTTTCTTTCATTGACAAGTCCAAGGTTTTATGAAGCACTAACATCAAACTGTACTTGCAAAAAATAGTGTTTTCTTGTTTCTTTGTTTTGGGAAGGTACACTTAAGCATACCATTGCTTCATTTAATAAAACTTTGGGTGAACTGCTTAAATTTCCGTGTTTTTTAATTCTGTGTGATTATGCTTGGCTTATGATATTTTTGTTTCTGCATTTACGAATATAACAAGTGGTATCAGAGTAGGTTGGAGGAGAGGGTGTTGAGGGCGTCAAATTTCGGAGGCTAATTTCATAGGAGGAGAAGCAGTTCCATCTGTGTTAGGTGAGTTGATTTCCACATCATCGCAGGTCCCTCCTCTGGAAGGGTGCGTTGTCGATTTCCTCAAATTGTCGCGATCTAGCTATGTGGTACAGTGTGACGACAACCTGAAATCGTCATGGTCCAGCTATGTAGTACAATGTGATAACCCTTTAAATATCGCTGCACTCCATTTGTATCGAGATGTGTGACGAATCCTCAAAACGATTCGCATGGAAACATTCACATGGATGCAAATAAAGTGTGGATCATGAAAACATACGCATGGTGTTTGTTTTAAGTAAAGGTATGAAGTTATGATGTTTACCTTTCATTAAAGAATGATATATTCTTTTAAAAGAATCACATAAGAGTGGAGGATAATTTAATAGAAGGTGAGGTGAATATATTTATAAAGAATAGTTTAATCTCATGGGTGGGTGCTTTATAAAATATATTTGAGGTGGCCTTTTTTATATATTATTAAAAGGTTTTTTGGATTAAACCTTTTAAAATTATTGTTCAACATTGAGTAAGATCATTCCTCCATATAAATGCTTGGTTTTATAAGCAGTGGTTTTTTGGATTTTTTCTTTCTGCTAGTGGTAAAAACAGTGCTAAATTCAAAATCAAGAAGTTCAATGGAAAGAACAATTTTGAGATCTGGAAGGTTAATATGCACAATCTGATCATGCAACAAGGCATGGTGAAGGTGCTTTTGGGAAAAAAAATCAACCCGCGACCATAACAGATGAAGACTGGGATGAAATCGATGCAAGAGCACTGAGTGCCATATGCTTGTGTTTGGTTGATGATGTTTTGTTCAACATTGTTGCGGAGAAGACAACAACCAGTTTATGGACGAAGCTGCAAATCCTGTACATGAAGAAATCCTTCACGAACAATATCTTTCTAAAAAGACAATTGTACAATTTGTGCATGAAGGAAGGTATGAAAATAGTTGATCATTTAAATACTTTTAATAATCTCTTAGTTCAGTTGACCAGCATGGGAGTAAAATTTGATTCTGAAGACAAGGAAATTACATTATTGTGTTCTTTGCTCGCGTCACGGGATCACTTTGTTACCTCTATTAGTTTTAGCACAACATAAAGTATTGAGTTTGATGTTATTGTTGGAGCACTACTATCTGAGGAAACAAGGAAGAAAACCAATTCAAAAACCTCTACATTTGAGGTGATGATGGTCAGAGGAAGACCTAAAGAAAGAGGATAGGGTCAGATGGATTTCTCTTGGTCAAAGTCGAAGGGAAGAAAGAGAAATCTTAAGTGTTGGTTTTGTGGCAAATCGGGACACCTGAAGAAGGAATGTTGGAAGCGACAACAAGCCTCCAAAGACGACCCTCCAAAAGAAATGAAGGAAGAAGATGCAATTGAAACAGGTTCAAAAAAAGGTTCAGGTATGACTGATGAAGTTTTATCAATTACTATTGGTTCACGTCATGATCAACAATGGTTATTAGATTCTGGTGCTTCAAATCACATGTGTCTTCATAGACACTGGTTCGTTACTTACCAGTCTATATATGTTGGAATAGTTTACATGGGAAATGATATCTCATGTAAAGTTGTGGGAATTGGTAGCATTCGAATTAATATGTTTGATGGAACTATTAAAATACTAACTGATGTGAGACATGTACCTGAGCTCAGGAAGAACCTAATTTATTTGGGAGTTTTAGACACTAGAGGGTATAAGAGTATTATTCAAGGTGGAGTTATGAAAGTCTACAAAGGAGTCTCACTGGTTATGAAAGAGAAGAAGGTTGGTAACTTGTTTCTATTAGAAGGAAGAAATGAATCAGATCATGCGACAACAGTATCTGAGAAAGACAATGATTATGTTCGATTGTGGCATCAACGGTTGGGCCATATGAGTGAACAAGGATTAAAGGTGTTAACTGATCGCAATTTACTTCCTAGTCTAAAGTCTTTAAAGTTAGATTTTTGGAAGCATTGTATTTATGGAAAACATAATAGGCAGAGATTTAAAGATGGAAGAGACACCAGTGAAGGAATCCTTGATTATATCCATTCTGATGTTTGCAGACCATCCCCTACTATTTCATATGGAATATCATCATATTTTGTAACTTTTATAGATGATTTCTCTAGAAAGGTTTGGGTATATATGTTGAAAGCAAAGGCTGATGTATTTACTGTTTTCAAGCAGTTTAGAGCATTAAATGTTTAAGAACTGATAATGGTGGTGAATTTACGTAAATGGAATTTGAGAACTATTGCAAGGAGTTTGGGATTTATAGGCATAAAACCATTACCTATACTCCTAAGCAAAATGGAGTTGATGAACGCATGAACAAGACTCTTCTAGAGAGATCAAGGAGTATTCTTAGTAAAGCCAATTTGCCGCAGGAACTATGGGTAGAAGAAATAATTACAACTTGTTATCTCATGAATTTATCACCATCAACAACAATAGAATGCAATATTCCTGAAGAGGTATGGAAATGTCGCCCTTGTAATTATTCTAATCTTAAATTTTTTGGTTGTGAAGCCTATGCTTTAATTCCAAAACATCAATGTTCTAAACTAGATCCAAATAAAAAAGGCTTATCTTTGTTGGATATGGTGATGGTATTAAGGGGTACAAGTTGTGGGATTCTACTGCCCACAAGATCACCATTAACAGATATGTAATATTTGATGAATCATCTCTCATCAAATCATATGAAGATGTTAAAATGAAACAGGAAGAAGTACCTAAGTATCAACAGATTCAGTTTGAAATCAGTTCAAATACAGATGAATAGTTTCTGAAGATGTTCATGAATAGTTTTCTACAGAGGAAGACATGGTTGATGATAGCAATCAACATAATGTGGATGAGCCACAAACTTCCCTAAGGAGGTCTACATGGGTCAGAAATCCTCCAAGAAGGTATGATGATTTTGTTTCGTCAGTTTCTTTAAGTACTAATGATGATGAACCTTCGTGCTATCAGGAAGTTGTGAAGGGTTATAATGATGATAAATGGAAAGAAGCAATGAAGGATGAAATGGAGGCATTAGAGAGGAACACTACATGGGACCTGGTAAAACTTCCAAGAGACAGAAAAACTGTAGGTTGCAAGTGGGTCTACAAGCTGAAGAAGGGTGTCGATGATAAGGTGGAAAGGTACAAAGCAAGGTTGGTTGCGAAAGGATATTCTCAGAAAGAAGGTATCGACTTTCATGATATTTTTTCACTAGTTGTTAAGTCTGTTTCAATTCGAATTGTGTTAGCATTAGTTGCATTACTTGATTTGGAGTCAGAGAAGCTAGATGTTAAAACTACATTCTTACATGGAGATTTGGATGACGAAATTTACATGGAACAACTTGAAGGGTTCATTCAGAATCGCAGCAATAATTTTGTTTGCAGGCTCAAGAAATCATTGTATGGTCTGAGGCAGTCGCCCAGACAATGGTACAAGAAATTTTACTCTTTCATGGTGAGCCAGAATTATACAAGGAGTGAGTATGATCATTGTGTCTACTTTAAGAAATTTAATAATGGCATATTCATTATCTTAGTATTGTATGTTGACGATATGATTTTAGCAAGAAAAATCATAACTGAGATCAACATGTTAAAGGCTCAGATAGATAGGACGTTCGATATGAAAGATCTAGGAGAAGCAAGGCAAATTTTGGGCATGGAGATATTCAAAGACAGGAGGAATAGTAAGATTTGGTTGTCACAACATAAGTATGTTGAGAAGATAATTTTGAGGTTTCGTATGAACGATGTGAAACCAATTTCATTCCCTCTGGATTCCCATTTTAAGATTTCTTCAAGTTTATGTCCTAGTACAAAAGAAAAAAAGGAATATATGTCTTGAATACCATATGATAATGCAATAGGAAGTCTAATGTATGCGATAGTTAGTACAAGGCGAGACATTTCACATGCAGTTGGGTTTGTCAGCAGGTATATGGAAAATCCAGGTAAAGAGCACTAGGCAGCAGTGAAATGGGTGCTTCAGTATTTGAGAGGCATAAGTGATTACTGTATCACTTATAACAATGGTTGTGAATTAGTCTATGGATATGTTGATTCTGATTTTGTAGGTGATTTGGACAAGAGAAGGTCGAATTCAGTGTATTTCCTTACTCTTGTAGGTGGAGCTATTAGTTGTATGCCAAAGCTACAGAACATTGTTGCTTTATCCACTATAAAAGTAGAATACATAGCTGCTTCACATGCTTGCAAAGAGGCAGTTTGGTTGAAGGTTTGTTTGGTGAGTTTGGAAGGATGCAGGACAAAGAAAAGTTACTTTGTGATAGTCAAAGTGTTATTCACTTGGCTAAGAATCCAACCTACCACAGTAAAACAAAACATATACCTATCAAGTACCATTTTTTAAGACAGCTCATCGATGAACATGGAGTCTCTCTTGAGAAAGTGCATACAAAGGAGAACTTCGCAGACATGTTCCCAAAACCAGTACTATTAGAGAAACTACAATGGTGCTTGACTTCTCTTGGCTTGCAGAAAAGGTGATGAACAAAAGGAAGGAGCAAGGTATCGGGTTAATTGTTGTCAAGGTGGAGATTGTTGGAAACCGGTGACAACGAATTCCTCCAAGATTAGGATTTCAGATCCTATAATCCTTCGTTGGTTGTAACCAATAAGACCAAGTTAGAATATGGATGAGATTGCATTTAATAATCAGTTTTTCCTATGCAAATGCATATAAATTCATGTAATCCCCTAGAGGTAGATGAGTGTGAGTGAGATGAATGGGTGAGCTATTGTAATCTCCATGATCTGAATAATAAGACAATCGATACCTCTGCTTGGTGGACGTATCCCAATGTTTGGGTGAACCATGTAAATCTCTGTGTCTTTTAATTCTGCGTGACTATGCTTGGATTATGATATTTGTGTTTCCTCATTTATGAATATAACAAATTCTTCAACAAATCGCGTCAAGTCGCTGGTTGGCATCTTCTTCAGGAATTGAGAACAACGAAAGAAAATAATCGATAGCAATGCACTTCATTTCATTACTTGAGAGCACTTGCATTAAAATTCAATTCCAAGTTAAAGACAAAAGAATCGCATCCTCAACCACCTCAGAACAAATTTATGTGTAACTAGATAAAAAAATATGAAGCCTATATATAGATGGATAGGAAATAATGCGACGAGAGATTAAACTCTGGACGACAATATTTTAAAAACTATTGTACATTGGACTTGGAAGTAGAGTATATATTTAATCATAAAAATTTGCAGTATTATCAAACAAGATATTAATGATAGATAAGCCTATGAATGGAAAAGGATAATATTGCATATGCGTCTTCTCCATGTTTAGAGAAGTCTACCAAGGATGTCAAACCGACATACAATTCTCTGGACTACTATTTCAACATTCTCTTGATTACCTGTTCCGATTGAAATTTGATACAATTCCAACAAACAAACGAAAAAAAAATCAATCTAAAACGTATATTAAAGTTAAAGCAACACCGACGGCTAGCAAAGACTCTACAGAGGTTAGTTGATTACATATTTTCTATTTACTCACAAGAAGTCGCAATATTTGTCAACTAAGGAGAAGTGTAGAGCTGCATTAAGGATTTCAAATAGGTTGGAGTTAATGTTAATGTAATTATCAGATTTGGTTTGCGTTTGTTACAGATATTCTCTAAACCTCTCTTCTGAGATATTTTCTCAACCTTTCTTCTCTTTTGAGATATTCTCTCAGCCTTTTTTCCTAATTTGAATCTCACAACAACTCAAAAAACCCTATATAAATACATAAACCTAACTCAAAAAACCCTATATAAATACATAAACCTATGAACTCCAAATAGAGTGACTCTCATTGACTTTCGATTTAATTCAATCTATGTCAATCTCCCACTAGAAGTCGAGGATGGGCTCTACAAGATGTTTGTAGATAATTTCCATTAGGTTTAATTTTTGTCGAAGCCTTTCTCCAAGATGCCAAGGATCGGTTCTACAAGATTTTAGCAGAGAATCTATCTATGCGCTCTACAAGATGTTAGTAGTGAATCCCATTCATCTTCCATATTTTTCCATGTTCTAATATGTGAGTTGTAATGGTGCAACATGGGTACTTACACGCATTGTAGTGGTGCAACAGGCGTATGTACATGGTCAATAATAGAGCAGGGCGCGTACATCTTCTAAAAATTGGTTTTTTAAGAAGAGTTAGTCAGCAGTGCTCTAAAAATTGTTTTTTTAAGAAGAGTTAGTCAACAGTGCTTTGGAAAAAATTGCAAGTAAGAGGGCCAAGCCCATGTATGAATGTGTAGATCAATTTAGGGTTATAACATAGAGGCACCGAAAAATCTACTAAATTCGTGGTTATTGGAGGATGATTGCGTACACAATAAACAAATAAAATAATGATGGTTTTAATCGATAGTTGCACCAATTCTGCCACTGAACACAAACTGATCAGAAATATTCAAATAGATGTGCAGAGACAAAATACTTTGAAGAAGAGACATTGTAAATTCGATTCCGGCGTCCGGAGAGTTTCCCGGAACACGAAAATAAGTCAATTTCTGAAGAACCAACAACGAATTAAGTTTAACAAGTAATGTTCTAGTGCATTTTCCTCCTTTATGAAGCGTTGTTAACTTTCTAATCAATCGTGAATAGAAACTTAGGGATGAGGCCTCTCTGTTTTACTTGATCAATCCTCTCCCCATTTTCGTTTAACTTGATCTCTCTAGCAATCCCCAATTTTGGGTTTTGTTTGAAGCCTGCATAGATTGGCAAAGATTGGTTTGCTGCCACATTCTCCGCCCTGAAATGGGGATGTCAAGATTCATTTATTTGTTTGTAAATGTTCGATGGGGATGTCAGAATTAATTTCTTTGTTTGTAAATGTTCAAAGCATGTAGAGATTGGCTTTCTGGCAAATTCTTCACCATGAAATGGGGATGTCGGAATTCATTTTTTTGTTTGTAAATTTGCGGTGTTCTCAGTTTTATAAGCTGTTGTTTCATAAGTATACGTCACATTCTGGTTCATAGGCACACTCCTATCATAAAATAGATTCTATGAACCATGTTTTTGTTTTTATGAACCATGTTTTTTTTTTGTATGATCACCGCAACAACCTGTTGTACAGAATGTCATCTGAAATAAGTATGAAGAGAGAAGATAAATTTTAACGTAAGCCAATGTGATACAGTTAGGAAACTCGAAATAGTGAAAGAGGGCATCTGACTGCCCACTATTGTTGTTATTGGAGATCAGTGTTCAGGTAAATCAAGTGTAATTGAGTCCCTTGTAGGGATTACCCTTCCAACAGGTCAAGGGATTTGCACTAGAGTCTCGCTTATTATGATATTGTTGGGAAGCAGTAGTTAAGGGGTTCAAGGAACCATATCCGGGCGATCTACAAGCCATGATGAAGGTGCAAAGAAATGCTCTTGGAGAACTTAGGAAGAAGGACAAAAAATCCCTCTAGCTCATTCAACAAGGGTTAGAGGAATACATTTTCCCCAAATTCGTAGCAACAGATCATGCTAAACATGCCTGGGATATTCTCAAAATTGCATATCAGGGCACATACAAAGTAAAAAATTCAAAGTTATAGACACTCAGGAAGATTTTTGAGACTCTATAGATGAAGGATTTAAATAATGTGGATCATTTCATGACCCACCTCATGAGCATCATAAATAAGCTGCACACGCATGGAGAAGACATTCAAAAGAAGAAAGTCGTTGAGAAGGTACTTAGTAGCCTTATAGATAATTTTAATATTTTCATAGTTTCCATAGAAGAGTCGAAATACCTGTCAACCCTCACAGTGGAAGAACTCATGGGATCTCTGTTAACCCATGAAAATAGGTTCAATCGAAACAATGAATATTTGGAGAATGCATTCTAGTCTCAGGCCTCCATAAGTAGAGGTAGAGGTCGAGGGAATAGAAGCATAGGCAGAGGAGGCATATGATGCGATCAAACATGAGAGAGGTCAACTTCAGAATGTTCAGAACATAGTGAACATTCAAAACATAGGCACTCTCAAAACCAAAGGGGGAGAGGAAGAAATTTTAATCACTCAAGATGGAAGGAAAAATCAAGGAGTCAATGTTATTATTACAAGAAATTAGGTCACTACAAAAGTAAATGCATAAAGAAGCAAGAAGATTTGAATAGGGGCAAAGAAAATGTTACCAACACTGAAGAAGCAACATCTGAATCAATATCCTTCTCATGTCAAGTCACAGAAGAAGCAAGAAACAATCATGATCTCTCGTTGTTGGACAGTGGCTGCAACAATCATATGACACATAACAAAGATTTGTTTTGTAATTTATATAGATGTGTCACATCTCAAATTAAATTAGGATATGATTATCAACATAAAGTTTTAGGGAAGGGTGTAATTTTTGTATTGACCAAGCAAGATGAAAAAAATGATATTCATGATGTTTATTATGTACCTGGTCTTAGACATAATCTAATGAGTGTAGGCAAGATGAATGAACATGGTTATAGAGTCATTTTTGAAGGTTCCAAGTGTACAATCTTAGACAAACCACCCAGTTAGAAAATCATAGCTACAATACAAATGACCAAAAACTAGAATGTTTCCTTTGATATTGCGAAATGTAAATTTTTCATAGTCATATGCCCAAAATGTGTCAAGCTCATATGAGGCCTGGCTGTGGCATCTTAGATATGGTAATTTACCATTCAATAGTTTCAGTCTTTTACAAAATAAATGTATGGTCAAAGGTTTTCTCATCATAAATGAACAGAAAAGCTCTCGTGAGAATTGTATTTTGGCCAAACACCAAAGGGATAGTTTTCCCAATGCTTTCTATAGAGAAAAATAACACCTCAAGTTAGTGCATATAGACCTTTGTGGTGCAATGCAAACTAAGTCAATAGGAGACAATTTTTTATTTTCTAACATTCATTGATGATTTTAGGAGGAAATCTAGGGTTTATTTTCCCAAGCACAAATCATAGACATTTGAAAAATTCAAATAATTTAAATCTTTGATAGAGAAGCAGAGTGGGAAATACATCAAAGTACTCGGATCATATCGAGGAGGTGAGTATGACCAAATACTTTTCATCATATTGCAGGCAACATGGGATCAAGATACAGTTTACCACAAGATACACTCCACAACAAAATGGAGTAATGAAAGGAAGAATTGGACAATAATGAATATGGCCAGAAGTATGTTAAAGGCCAAAAATTTGTTAAATGAGTACTGGAGTGAAGTAGTGGCATTCTCAGTGTATATTTTTAATTTGTCACCAACTAGTAGTTTGGAAAATCAAGTCCCTCAAGAAGCATGTAGTGGTATGAAATCAAGTGTTTCTCATTTTAAAGTTTTTGGCTATGTGGCTTATGCACATGTTCCTGAAGGGTTGAGGAGAAATTTGTCAGACAATTGGCTTAGGTTGATGGATAGTTGGTATGGATTGTTGGTTTTCATTGATGTCAACTATTGGAGAGCGATATTGTAGATTGATTTCAACCCTTAATGATTGATGTAAACCCTTGGAGAAATTTCGGTAGAGAATTCTGGTAGTACAAAGGTTTGGGTAATGGACCCAAGGTTGTTTCATGTACAATGGTATGATTTTTAATATATTTGAAGGTAATACTATTTTATATGGATAGTACATGTCATTCTATTTCTGGTGGTATGTGGAATGTCACATAACTCCTCATAGTTAGAGAGTTATGGCCATGAGAAGTTGGAGAACCCAGGTTTTGGTAATGGACCCAAGTTTGTTTGATGAATAATGGTATGAATTTGTATATATTTGAAGGTAAGACTATTCTAGATGGATATTACATGCCATGTCATTTCTGGTGATATGTGGAACATCACATAACTCCTCACGGTTTGAGAGTTATGGCCTTACAAAGTTCGAGGACCCTCATATGTTGGCTTGAAGCCCCAACAGGTCAAAGATGTCAAAGAGCTTGCAAAGAATAAATTATTATTTAAATGATAAAGTAAAGTGACAAAGTCAAGAAGGATTATTTAAATAATAAATTGAAGTGACAAAATCAAAGAAGATTATTTAAATGATAAAGTGAGGTGGAAAAGTCAAGGAGGAATATTTAAATGATAAAGTAATGGATAACTTTCTAATTATGGAAAGTGGTTAACCCTAAAAATGAGAAAAATAGGTTAAGTGACCTATAAATGGGTTAAGTGACCTAGAATATGCTTCTAACGAAGATATTTGGAGAGTATAAATAAGAATCAAGGCTCTCTCTTTTGATATCACACTTGAGCATATTGAATATCTATAGGTGACTGAGGTAACCAATTCGTAGCAGAGCCGGTTCCTTCAGGAAATAGTTTAACCACTGGAAGGAGATCATGGATTATTTTGAGAATGGAGTACCAATGTTTAATGGTCAGAATGGTTTTAAGTATCATATGTGGAGCATAAGGACATAAGTGTTTTTACAGGCACAGGGACATTATATTTGGCTATCAGTTGTTACAGGATATGATAGTTCAAAAAGGGAAAAGACTGCAACCAAGAAGGAATTGAGGAAGAATAAAAAAATAGCAATGGATTTCATCTCGGAAGGATTACCTAATTTGGTAGGAGAAAAGTTTGGTAAATGTTCATCGACGAAAGAACTTTGGGATAAGTTACATGACATATATTCTTCACCCATCGCAGATTTATAAAATGTCAAAGAAGATGCATATACAAATCAAGAAGAATTATGTTCACCATGTCAAGCAGATTCAGAAGATGAAGAGTACATAATCACCAGAGGTATGTTGTTTTGTTCTAATTGTGAAAAACCTGGACATCTTGAAATAGAATGCCATGAAGGAAATGAGATAGGAAAACTAATTGAAAAGGAAGACAATTGTGAAGAAAAATTGATTAGTGCTTTAGATGAACTAAGAGAAGAAAACAATTCACTCAAGAAAGAATTGATGAAACAAAATGAAAGTGTTCACATTTTTTAAGAAGCCCAACAGGTCATCGAGAACTTAAGAACTCAGCTAAAAGAATCTAGAAAGATCGGAGAAAATATTGAATATCAAAAGCAGTGTTTGGAAACCAACATAGCAGCACAAAAGGAAGAAGCATAAATGAGAGAGAAGATATGGACAGATCATATTAAGGAAAAAACTAACGATCTAAACCATCTTGAGGCAGAGTTTGGTCAAGAAGAGAAAGGACTTGAAGAAGAAATAATCACATTAAAAATTCAACTTGAAGAAGCGAAAAGAACAGAAGAAGTTATGAAGTCTCAGATAATGAAGAAATAAGAAGAGGTTGAGAAGCTTGAAGAAGAAGTTGTTACATTGAGAAGTAAAATCGTCAAGCTCAACAATAACGTTGAAGAGATAGAAACATCCACATCAATTATAGAGAATGAACAGAAGCACTCTAGGTTGCTAGAAAAGAAGAATGAATAAAATAGAAAGAGTTATGCAGAAGTACTCAAAGGAAGGAATCATGTTCAACCAGAATCTAAGAAATCTATTGAAGATAAATCTTCAAGAACACCATCCATGTTCAAGCCACAAAGAAGCTTCAATCATGATCATGATCAGTCAAGGCAAAAATTCAGAAGGACTACGACACAAAGAAGATCATTCACTCCCAGGTATGCAAATTTATTTTATGGTCATTGTTTTTATTGTACTAACTTTTGACATAAGGTTGTAGATTGCAGGGATTATAAAAGAAATGTTCAAGCAAAAAGTACCTATGTGGTCGCATGTAACATTGAGTGTTACAAATGTCATAGTTATGGACACATAGCGAGTGATTGTAGAAGCATGATCGATACTTCCATGAAAGAGAATATTGATATTAGATATAAGAAAGTATGAATAAGAAAACAGAAAGAACAGGTGAACAAAGACCAGGTACCAGAGATCGCAAGATTGGTAATAAAACGAGATGAATAAAATTATATAGAGAAAAAGAAAGATGTCAGATACATAAAGGTTTGGAAAATAACTGAAAGAAAAGAAGGACAGGAAAATAAGGAACAGGTTCAAGAGATTGTACTTTTAGGCATTGTAGTGAAAGATGAATCCACAAACAGAAAGAAGGAAGTCAGAGCTTATACCAATGAAGATGATGATGAATACACATAAGAGCATGAATTGTTCTGAGTCATCCGGAATAGAGACTCCCAAGTAATATGAATATTAGAGAGGGGGAGTCTATGTGATAGTTGTGACAGACCAAAGAACCATCCTTTGAGTATCTTACAGAGTTTGAGAAGACAGATTTAAAGCGATCAGTTAGCAGAAGTAAAGTTTGATAGATTAATCTAGACTTCATGATAGTATAGTGATAAATGGGTTAGCATTATGGATAGTTTCACAAGTAGAGTCTTGGAAAGTATGGACAAATATGGATTTGTAAGAAAACTTAACAGGTTGGAAAGATATATGATAGTGTAAGAGAGCATGGATTCATAGATTGGTTCAAAGACAAAGGAGAATTATCATAATGGATGATAATTGCATAGGAAATGATTCGAACAATGCTAATGGATTCCAAATTAACAGATATTTTTTGGACACATGCAATGCATACATCAATTCACATTCAAAACAGAGTAATGCTCAGAAACGACAATGGAAAAACTCCCTAAGAACTATGGAAAGGAGGAACAAACAACAACCTCTAAATCAAGGTAACTCAAGGTAATATTTTATTAATTGAAATTTATGTTGATGATATTGTTTCGAAAGTACTAATGACAGGTTAAGCCAGAAATTTACAAAGGATATGCAGAATGAATTTGAAATGTCATTACTTGGAGAACTATCCTACTTTTTGGGTCTTCAGATATGTCAAAGAAATCAAGGAATTTTTATTTCTCAAACTAATTATATCAGAGAAATGCTAAAGAGCTTCGGAATGGAAAATTGCAAACAAGTTACCACTCTTATGAAAACCAGTTGCAAGTTGAGCAAAGATGATTATTCAAAGTGTACAGACTAGAGGAAATACATGTCAATGATTGGTAGCTTACTATATGTGATATCATCTAGACCAGTTGTAATGCAGGCAGTTGGACAGGTGGCATGATTTCAAGTAGCACCAAAGGAATCACATGTATTAGCAATGAAGAGGATTTTCAAATATCTCAAAGGAACATAAGAGTTTGGATTATGGTATCCAAAAGGAAAGGATCTATCAATTATTTTCTACATAGATGCGGAATGGGCAGGTTTGCTTTGATGACCGACGAAGCACCAGTGGAGCAACGTTCTACTTGGGTGAGTGTTTAGTATCTTGGGTAAGTAAGAAACAATCATCAATATCCTTATCTATAGTCGAGGCATAGTATATTGCATCAACAACATGTTGTACACAGGTTCTATGGATGAAACAAACTTTGATAGATATAAAGGTTGAGTATGAGGAGCCCATTCCAATATATTGTGATAACACAGGCGCTATCAATATCTAAAAAAACCCGATGATGCACTCCAAGATGAAGAAAATTCCAATAAAGTAGCCCTTTCTACGGGAACATATTGCAAAGAACAACATCATAGTTGAATATGTGGGAACAAAAGAACAAGTGGCATAGATCTTTACAAAACTGCTTCCATGGGAAGCCCTTGAGTATCTTTGCTAGAGACTAGGAGTAATTTCTACTCCAAAATGAATGCTTTTGAATGCTTATCTTATATATCTTAGATGTACATGATGAAGCACTATAAATAGAACAAATGGAGAGAGATTTATCATATGCAAAGGTAAATTCTTGGAGAGAGAGCATAGAGGCATGTTTCCAAGGGGAGCGATTGTCACAAGGGAAGAATGAGAGATATGACTTTAGAGTGATACCTTTTGTCAAAGGGGAATATATTATTCACATGAAGGGAAAGAGAGTAATCAAAGCATTATAAACACAAAGAAAAATCAAAGGCACCTAGAAATAGGTTAAACACAAAGACAAATCAAAGGCACCTATAAATAGGTTACCTAGAAATAGGTTAAGTGACCTAGAAATGGGTTAAGTGACATAGAAGATGCTTCTAAGGAAGATATTTAGAGAGTATAAATAAGAGGCAAGGCTCTCTATTTTGATATCACACTTGAGCATATTCAATATTTATAGGTGACTGAGGTAACCAAAGGATATCTAAGACGAATTTCAGAGGGAAGGTGAAGAAAAGAAGGCCAAAATTCAAGGGATGATAAATTCTTTTGATGATTCTTTCTAAGGGGTGTTATTTACAGGTCATCTCACCGTTTTTCGCAATAACATTTTTTATAGAATCATTAAGACCGTGAAATTGATAGGCCATTGAGGAAACATATCCAAGTATCTGTGTTGCATGAAAAATCAGATTCTTTGCAATATTGATTGAACTTTGATTATCACATTTGATCATCATAGGTTCCTTTCGTGTTTTTCCAACATCCTGAAGAAGTCTTCTTAACCAAACAACTTCACAAGTTTATGCACACAAGGCTTTATATTTTGCTTCAGTAGAAGACAAAGATACACTAGGCTTCTTTTTACTGCTCTATGAAACAACCCCGGATCCAATGTTGAACGGATATCCAGTGGTTGATCTTCGATCATCCAAGCGAACCCAATTGGAATCTCAGTAACCTGTCAACTCAACATCAGATGCATCAGTATATTTAATACCATAATCAAGTGTTCCTTTTAGATACCTGTGTACTAGCTTTGTTGCATTCCAATGGTTTCCATGAGGTTTCGCCATAAACTGATTTAACACACTCACATAATATGCAATATCAGGTCTGGTTGTAGTGAGATAATTCAAACTACCCACCATCTATCTATACACAGTGACATTCACCTCCTTCGAACCATTATCACAAGAAAGTTTCACATTCTGTTGCATGGGAACAATAGAAGACTTGCACTGATCCATTTTAAATCTCTTAAGTACTTCTCTGATGTACTTACTCTGACAAACAAAATTTTGGCGTTTCTCCAAAATTCAAGACCTAGGCAGTAATGTAACTCACCAAGATCTTTCATTTCAAAAACTTTTGACAACTTCTCCTTCATTTCATCAATTAATTTCTATGCATTTCCTGTAATTATGAAATCATCAACATATAAGGAAATCAATACTATATATCCCTGCTCATCAAATTTGGTATACAGATTTGGATCACTCGTGCTCTTCATAAAACCCAGTTGAAGAAAGAAAGAGTCTATCTTTTCATACCATGACCTAGGTGCATGTTTTAGTCCATATAATGCTTTCTTTAACTTACACACTAAGTTTTCTTGTCCCTTTGCCACAAACCCTTCAGGTTGAGTAAGGTAAACCTCTTCCTTTAACTCACCATTCAAAAATGCAAATTTAACATCTAACTGGTGTAGCTTCCAATGGTACTTTGTAGCTAAAGCAATTAACATTCTGATAGTATTCAATTTAACTATTGGTGCAAATGTTTCAGCATAATCAATACCTTTTGTTTGTGAATACCCCTTTGCAACCAGTCTAGCCTTATACTTATCTATACTACCATCTGATTTAAACTTGGGCTTGTATATCCATTTGCATCAAATGGGCTTCTTATGTTTAGGTAATTCAGTCAATTCCCAAGTATTGTTTTTCATTATAGATTCATATTCTTCCTCCATTTCATTTCACCATACATCATGTTCATTTTATTCATCAAAACTCATGGGTTCTATGACATTTGAAATGCTACTTATTAGGGCATAGTATTTATACCTTTCAAGAAACTGAATCTGTTGTGAAGATCTTCTCAACTGATTATCTTCCTCCCCACTTTGTGAAGATCTGTCTTCACCTCTAGGTGAATTGTAACTGCTAGAATTGTCCATATCACCGAGTCCTTCGTGCTCCTGTTGTTGTCGCTACGGTTGTGGTTGTTACTGCTGCTGCTGCTCTTCTTTAACTCCTTCATCAAGAAGTGTGTGTCATTCCTCATGAATGTTGTCGTTATGATTTCCTGCTTCCTACTCATGGAAAAGTACATCTCTACTTGCAAATACTTTGTGAGTAGAAAGATCAAACAAGTTGTATGCTTTAAATTCAGAACAAGACCCAATAAAAATACATTTAATGGCTTTAGCATCCAATTTCCTCCTATTCTCCTTTGGAATATGAGCAAAAGCCTTACACCCAAATACTTTCAAATTATGAATTGCGATCTTGGAACCATACAAGGCTTCGAAAGGAGTAACATTATCAAGACACCTTGTTGGACTTTTATTCTTTAAATAAATTGCAGTATTTATGGCTTCAACCAAAAATGCATTCGAGAGGTTCTTACCTTTCATCATATTGTGTGCACACTCTACCAAAGTTTTGTTTTTACTTTCAACGACTCTGTTTTGCTGTGGAGTGTGAGGTACTGCAAACTGTTGTACTAGTCCATGATCTTTGAAATATTTGTTGAAGTCCCTCTGGGTTATACTCTCCCCCTTGATCTGAATGGAGGATTTTGATGGATTTTCCTCTATTCTTTTCCACCATAGTTCTGAATTCCTTAAAGTACTCGAAAACATCACTTTTTCTTCTAAGGAAGTAAACCCATGTGTATCTCGTACAATCATCAATAAACAACATAAAGTAAAATGCACCTCCTAAAGACCTAGTTTGCATAGGCCCACACACATCAGTATGCACAAGATCTAACACATCTCTCTTTTTCTTATCAGGATTAGAGGGGAATTCAATTCTGTGCATCTTTCCTAATGCACATCCATCACACACAACATTCTCATTCTTTAACATGGGAAGTCCTTCAACCATATTCTTTTTCTGTAATAACAATAAATCAGGATGATTGATGTGTCCATACCTTTGATGCCAAAGAATCTCTGTTGGCATAGTTGCAGAAGTCAGTACGTGATGTGCTTTGTTGGTAACATCAAGTTTGTATAGGCCTCCTGCTCTGACTCCCTTTGCAACAATTTTGAAATGGTTCAGCAGATCCTTCACTATGCAATAATTCTTAAAGAACTCAACCTTCAAGTCCTGATCTGTAATGGTGGACACAGAGATCAATTTTTTCTTTATTCTTGGCACATAAACAACATTGTGAATGTGATGAATTGTACCATTTGACAATGTCACAGGAATGTTTCCATGTCCCTTGATCTGATGAGCGCGGTCATCACCAAGATATACGCTGACTCCATTCTGTGTTTCTCTAAAATTAGTATACCACATCTTATTGCATGTCATATGTACTGATGCTCTGGAATCCACAAACCAAGCATCAGAATCACCCGTTTCAGCACATAAAGGAACGGTAGACACAAACAGCCTAAGATCTCGTGAATCAAAATTTGGGGGTTCATCAATATCATCACTAGCAATAAATAATTTGAGATCATGATTTGACGATTTTTCTGCATAATGACTTGAATGTGTTCTAGGTTTGTTCCTAGCCTCATCACTTTTCTTCTTATGACAGTGTTTAACAATATGTCCAGGTCGACCACAATAAAAACAACTCTTTGACTCATTCCTGTCAGATAGCATACCTTGATTTGGAGATTGTCTTCTTTGCGATGAACTGTCTCTCTGCCATGAACTGCCTCCTCTACCTCTTTCTCCTGATCTCCCTCTCACGGATCTCTTATTTGACCATAGTGTCAAATCTTTATTCTAAGGCTTCAGATTCTGGCGCCTCTCTTCCTCTTGCAGCAAAACACTTGTCAGTTCTTCAAACGTAGGAGGTTTCTCCCTTGCTGCGAGACCTATTATAAACATATGATAATCTTCTAGAATACCATTTAAGGTAATAGTGACCAGATCAGTGTTGAAAACAATTTCCCCTATATTTACTAGCTTGTCTTTCACCTCTTTAATACGACCCAAAAATGAACTAACAGATTCATTTCCATCCATCTTAATGCCTAGCAATTTAGTTTTCAGGAATAAAATGCGATTTGTGTTGCTAGTTTCATATAATGCTTTAAGTGTTGTTCATGTTGCAGGAGAGGTATTAACATCTCTAATATGTGGAATTATGCTATCTTTAACAGACATGCGCAACAATACCTTTGCTTTATTTTAGCGCTTCTCCCAATCCTGGATCTGTGATGATGTCACACCTACGGCCGCCTCAGATTTCACTTTAGTTCTCTTCGCAATGTTCTAGACACCATAGACTTCCATGAGCGCCTGCATCTTGAATTTCCAGCTAATGAAGTTCGAGCCATCTAACTTGTTGGCTTCGTTGAGGTAGGTCTCTGCCAGCGGATTTGTCATTGCTGCAATTTAGTCTCTACAAGTGAATCACCAAGGATATGCAACTTTTTGTCGAGTTTTCTCCTGTGCTGAGCAGTCCGTTGCTCTGCCTTAGGATCCACCAATCCAACTCTACCTCTGTTCTCGGCTTAAATCATGCATACATCCACCTTTAAATCATGCCTGTATCCACCTTTATATATTAAAAAATAATATAAATTTCACACATCAACTTTAATAAAAAAAAAATGAATAACTTCCTTTTCACCTCACGCTTCACCTAATAAAAAGTATCCATTTTTTTTTTAATAAGAAACTAAAAGAAAACACTTCTTATATGTACATTTTACCTTTTAATAAGACATGAACCTTCACGATTTCTTAAAGCAAGCTAAAAGTTTAACCTCAAGATTCAATGCTCACGCAAATCGTGTTTTGAGGTAAAACACGACCTCTTCCTAGCCTTCGATTCTGCCAATGAACGAGGGTCGAGCCACTTCACTCCCTCAGTCCCCCACGGAGATTTCTTTCAACAAACCTCAATGCGCACTTCTTTTTTTAGAAATTACAGATCCGATTTGGTATAAAAATGTTCTCGCACCTCAGACCTTCAGTCTCACTCGCCCACTGCTAAAAAAAACGGTCGGATCCTCTGGTTCATGGAGCTCAATCCACTTCTCCAAGAAAACGAACGTTTCTCACGCTATCAACGCGGCCTGCGTAGACACAGGGATTTCCGCATCTGACGCAGTCAATAGAGTGAGGCGATTCTGCGCCTCACACGTTACTTGGGTGCGGAAATTGTGAAGGCTTTCGGAACTGTAATACACTACTCGACCGCGAAAATTCTAGGGTTTTCAAACGCGTGACACTTTCAGTAGTTTGTGGCCGCACCCTTCAAGAGGAGTGACTTGTGGACTTTTATAAATTTAGGTATCTCCCCTTGGCTCTGATACCAAGATAAAATATGAGAAAACAACACACAGTGAGGCTACACTTACTTTTCTATTATTTAATGAAGATCGATTACATTCTTAAATAAAAAAAAGACTCTATTTAGTCGATTACATGCAAACCACAAACAACTAAACTCTATACACAATGAAGTACAGTTCAACTACAAACTGACTCTTACAACTGAGGCTTACTTCATTATTTCCAAGTTACTGTAATTAAACCCTTTTTTTAAGACAAATCTTAATTTTTACTGTTTCATAAAGAATTGTTTGATAAAACTGCAATTATATTTAAATGTAATTTGATTGATATTTTATGTAATTATAAAATATCAATCCAACCAAACGATATTTTGTTGCTTCTTTCATATAATTCGAATGTATGTCTTGTAAAGGAAAACTAAGAAGCATTGCTTCCAATTGATATATAGACATTAGCACATTGAATAGTGAATGAAATTGTCTTTGAGAAGTAATCTTCCCCATATTTGTTTGAGAAGAAACCTAACAAAAGTCTGAAGTTGGCAATATAGTTGGTTATTGATTTCTTTATAGAAGGATGTCAAAGTCTGAATTTCTGAAGAGATCAGAGTTGATGACACAGTAAGATTAGTTTTTACTTTTCTAATTTTTATTAAACTTAAATGCCGAATGAAATACTCTTTGAGAAATCGTCTTTGAGAAATAATCTTCATGATATTTATTTCAGTAATCGTCTTTGGAATTAGAGTTGATTACTGATATTTCTTTAGAAAGTTGTTAAAGTTTGAAATTCTCATCTTAAAATATTACACATTACAAAGTAAGATATTTTTGTTTTTGTTTTTTTAACTTAATTTCTCTTTTAATTTTAATATATTAATCAGAGTATTTGTTTAGTAGAAAGTACCCATTTCTTATTTTACATGGACGTCTATTTAGATAAATAAATTCTTAAAATATAACTAACTGTTTAAAAATGGGCTTATCAATATAGTAGGTATCCCATCTTGGATGATACAACTCTAATTGAAATAGAAGTAGTGTACATTTATTTTAATTCTTGATTTATTAGGTGAATTTCTTTTTGTAAATAAAAAACTTGAGGCAAAATTGTACTTTCAATTATTTGATCTCTTTTGTAAATCTAAAAATAAGATGGATTTACATTTGTTTACTTTTAATTACTTTATCTCTCTAGATAAAGTTGATATAAAATTATTTTACTATCAATATATTTTTTTGTTATTAATTTTTTTTTTTTTAAAGCTAGATATCAATTACATGTTGAGAATAGAAAGAAATACACATCTCTCTCAAGGGCTCAATTGATTTAAAGATCTATCATGCACCAATATGGATCAAACACCTCTCAATCTTTTTAATCTAACAAAATGTTTTCATATAAGAGCCTACACATTTATGTTGGTTGATCATAAAAAGAATTACACATCTCCTTAATATTGAAGAACATACCATTGAAACGTTATAAGTACTAACATAGATAGTTTTTAAGTCTAGATCTATGATGGATTGGAAGGGATGGAATGTCACATGTCAACTCGATATAAATAATTGAAGAAATTGCATATAAATTCAAAGAAGAAATTTTTTAATTTCAATTACTTTATCCATCTTTTTCTATATTTATGTGAAGTTGATATAAAATTAAAGTGATATTGAAGTATTTTATTTATGGTGGAAGTTGAAATATTTTTTTATTATTACTACTTCATCATAAAAGTAGAAAGTACCTATAATTCTAATAACTTGTCAATTCCATGTTGAGCATAGACAGACATGTGTCAACTCCCCACATACTAGATTGACAAAACTTTTTGTTATTAATATTTTTTAAATGCTAAATGTCAACTACATATTAATTATTAAAATGTAAAAAACACATAGGTAAGGATTTTTTCTATTTCAATTACTTTATCTCTCTATCTATATATATTATATGTATATTAAGTTGATATAAAATTATTTCATTTAAATTGGATATTGAAATATATTATTTATGGTTAATATTGAAACATTTTTTTGGTTCTTATGCCATGTGTGAACTCCATGTTCAGTAAGGAAAGAATTATACTATCTCCAAACACTTGTTTTTGAATATGAAATTTTTTAATTTTAATTACTTTATAAAATTAATTTAAGGTATTGTTGGACATGATTATTTTTATCTTTATGTTTGAATTGTTTAGAAAATAGATATATATATATATATATA
>JZKD02S0146662.1:237744-252313 GCA_000966675.3 Picea glauca
AATAATAATAATATATTTCTAAGGTCACTATCAAATCACATGTTAAATTGATATATGAAATGTCTTTATTTGTAAGACAAGAAATCATCATTTAAGATATAAATATTAAAACTCTTCTTATAATTAAAAAATGCATTTACTTTAAAAAAACAAAAAAAAAAATATTTCCCTGGTTTTGGAGAAACTAAAACAACAATGAATAAAAAGTTATATTTAATCCTTTAAAATCTTTAATCAAGAAAAAGTTTTAACTAACTAAAACAATCCTTCCAAAATTAATTATCATGTAAAGTACTATTATGTATTTTTTTCTTTGTATCATATAAAGTATAATATGATACATGGTGTTTGGAAACAAAATGTAAGAGACTTCCACGGCTCTTTGAAGATGACAATCAACCTTTCTTCAACTACAGTCTTAGACTTTCTCAAGTTTTCCTTTCCGTTGGTGAGCAATGATGTATCTTTTTCCAGGATATAAATTCTTCTCTTTATCCTTCAACCCCCAAATTTCTTCTTGTATATATTTTATTTTACATGTTACCTTGCTGCAAGAAATGGAAGAGAGCATACACAACAATTTTTCTCTTGCCGTGGATTCCTTGCGAGCATCTCCTATGTATCGGAGTCCAAACTCTCTCAATATTTAATTGGAAGTAGTAATGGTTGTTAATATTAATGTTGGTGGTGGCTCTATCGGAGTGTGGTTTAGTGGTAGGAATAGAGCACCATGCAAGAGACTAAGGTTCAAATCCTTACGAGGTAAGTATCTATGTGTGTGAGAGGTCGTTTAACTTTGCAATGTTGGTGTTTCTTTCTAAAAATTTACTATTTTTAAGAAGCAAATATCTTAACCTCACACCAACTTTGCAATGTTGGTGTTTCTTTCTAAAAATTTACTATTTTTAAGAAGCAAATATCTTAACCTCACACCAATATAGGAAGCATTTAGTTGGAGATAATTTCTCGAATCTTCTTTCTTAAGTACCATGACCACATGAGAATAATAGGGGCTCGTACTAGGACAAATAACGCACACGATGAGAAATTCTTGAACAATTTTCTCAATTTCATTTTTTTGGGCAAAGGGATGACGATAGGGACGAACATTGGTAGGAATTTTGTTGGGCACAAGGGGAATGGAATGATCATGAAAACCACGAGAAGGAGGAAGGCCCTGGGGAGTGGAAAAAATAGCTTGATGTTTGGAGATGATGGATTGGAGGTCAGGATGCACAAAGGGTGTCTCAACTGCTTGAATGGAATGAAGTTGAGCAATAATACTAGAGTGACCTTTCTTGATGAGATTTTCCATGTGATTGGAACTGATGATATCAGGAGAAACGACTATGAGTCCCTGGAAACGATACCATTGTCCCTCGTATTGGAATTGCATGGTTAATGCCTTAAAATCCATGAGAATGGGACCCAAAGTGTGTAACCATTCAACACCTATCATAATGTCACAACCGCCCATGTCAATGGAAAACATATGAGATTTAGGTGGTACTGTCCAATTTGAAGATGTACATTTTCACAATTCCCACCACATTTCATGGACCCACCATTGGCTATCGTGATTTAAAAATTATTAATGACACAAATATAGCAATTGGTTTCCTAGGAAATGCGACGATGAATAAAATTATGGGTGATACCACTATCAACCAGGATGATCACTTTCTGATGCTTAATATAGCCAATGAGCTTGAGGATTTTTGGAGCAAAGAAGCCAGTGAGGGAATGAAAGGAAATGAGTGGGTTGACTTCAGGTGGGTCAGTGAGCTCTTGGCTAGCATCGAAAAGTGATGGCTCTTCACCAAGGAGAACTGTCGCGTCTTCTTCAGTAACATCTTCTCAAATGGCCATAAAAGTTTTTGTTCCTTACACTTGTGCCCCAGAAAATATTTTTCATCACAATTATAGAAAAGACTCTTGAGTTGGCATTCAACCATTTCATTCTTAGTTAATTTATGAACCTTGAGAGAAGTGGTAGGGGGGGCTAGGATTTGTGGGTCGATGGCAAGGAACAAATGAGTGTTTTTTTTTTTATGGGAGAAAACAACTTGTTGGGCCTATTTGGCATGTTTAGTAGCTTTAAACCAAGTATGAGGGAGAGCCATGAGAACTTGGGCTTAGATTTCATCCTTTAGGCCACTGATAAAGAATTCCTAGAAGAACGCATCTAACATGCCCTTGGTGCAAAAGGCCAAATGCTCAAAATCATTTATAAAGTCTTCTAATGTGCTTGACTATTTCATCTCGGTAAAAACGAACGAGATATTGCATGTTAGTGTCAAAGAATTCATAGAGCTCGACAATGAACTAGGTCCATGCAATATACCCCTGGTGTGCATTTTTACACCATTGCCACCATTTCTAGCGTTCAAGATCCAGATAGAGAACAACATAGTGAAGTTTGGCCAACTCATGAGTAATACCATGCAGATAGAAATAATACCCCATTTGAGTGACTCAACCCGTGGGATCGGAGCCACCAAATTTATTGACCTCAACTCAGGGAAGACGGGGGTCATGATGAAAGGAGTTGGATTGAAAATTTGGAGAATGAGAAGAATCAAGACCGTCTAGTTGGTTTCAGGAGGAAGGACCTGGGACTTGGTTCAACAATTGGTTGACAAAAGACTGGAGGGTGTTAAATTATTTCATGAATTTGGAATCCATGGCATCAAATTGTTGTTGGACTTGGGTCTTGAATTTTTCAATGCGGGAATTGGTAGAGAAAATATCAAATGTCACTTATTGGAGGGACTCCTTGGTTTGATTGATGGAATCTTGCAGGTCTTGGTTGCGAGTGTTGGCCATTAGCATATGGGGAGTGTTGGTAAGGGAAAATGGGTGGTTGGGACCACATAAAATGAATTATAAGTGATAGGTACCACTACGATCAGGGAGGAAAGGGGAATTTAAAAGGATTTGTCCCAAATAAGTGTGCCAATAGGACCACTATACTCGTTTTTTTTTAACTCATGTGTAGTTATACTCCGGTCTGAAGAATATTGTAGTGTTGAAATGCTCAAATTCTTAACAGGAAGAAATGTGTAGTAATTTTATAACCAGAATGCACGAGGCACAGTTGCATGACAATAGATATTTTTTGTTTTGTTTCTATTTTTGTCCCAAGGGTTAGGGTATGAAGGGTGTCTACAGTCAAGGTTTTTCCCTATGCTATAGCTCTCTGATATATGTGTGGGGTCCAATAGTAGTACTCAACCCATTATCTCAGGGAACCAACTAAAGAGGCTAGATTGTGCCCTTAGTTATACTACCTGACTACCCAGGTACTAGAGAGCATCTTTCCAAGTGTTTTTCTCGGTGGCACTATAGCAATCAAGAAGCCAAGTGGTTTATCTACAGAGGGATTTAGGATATCTAGGTCAATCTATATATAGGTGTTGTCTGATGCGCTACCACTCGAAGGGGTACCAACTAGGGTTACAAGGGTGTCTCTTCTTACATTTTACTTATTCATTCTTATTGCTAGGCCTTATTAATATTGGTCTTTATTACATAGAAATATATTATTATACCTACATGAGGAGTTAGGTAGGTTAGGTCCCTAACATTTCCTGCTCCCACCACCTGACATTTCTCCGCTCCCACCACCTGACATTCCTCATGTTGTCACTCACATAAATATGATTTCGGTTGGTGCTAGTAGTTCCCTAGAATCATATGATCCTTGGGTAGTACCAAGTGTTACAGAATATGAAAAATATGGAAACCAAATTTCTCTTACTCAAATTTAGTTGGCATATCAAGCCATCAAATCTACCTCTGTGGGAAGTTCTGATACTGATGATCAAACAAATCCAATTTTAGATGAATACTCTCACTCCAATAAGGTAGAGTTCTTCCTTGAGGGCATAAAAAAAAGTTTCCCAAGTGGATTATGTCCTAAATGTTGTAGACTCATCTCTGTCATGGCTCTCTAATTAGCTTTCCCACCAATCTTTGACATGAGGAAGGGCCTTAAGTAATGAAAAAGTGATATTCTCGATGTTTAAAAAGTTTTGAACAGAGTAATAACCCTCTAACAAATTTAACCATTTCTCCAAAACATATGCATCTCTTTCCTTCAAATAAAGGAATTTCAAAGTTAAATTGTACCTTGACGGGTGTCGCACCTCCAAAAATGGTTGTTGGTTGAAGGCATCTTTCCCATCACTGGAAATCATTGAAGGATTTGGGATGAAATTTTCCATCATCTCGTTCCTTTGTCGTGTGAGGGATTTCTCTATTAACAAATTGGTAGGATATCCTACTCCATCATATCCCTTTTAATTCATGATGGTAGGTTTCTTGGACTGAAGAGAGTGGTCTTGCCCAAGCAAATTTAGTTCAAGACCCAACTCTCTATACCATGACCTCATCGGGGACATGCACTGAGAAACAACAAAGAGTAGATTGCTCTAATAACACTAATATGGATGTATAAAGAATAAAATGAAAGCTGTGAATATGAATGGAAACGCACACAAAATAACTAGCAACAACCACTTCATAAAAGTGGTTGATATATGTCAAACAACATCATTAATTTGAGAAGATAGAAAATAACAATTCACTTATATCAATCACTTTTATAAGATGTCAAAACAAAAAGATACGTAATTATAATAATTATTATAAGGATACATAATTTGCTATGAAAAATTAAGATTTGTTATTGAAAAATTAGGATTTATCAATAACAAACCCTATTTTTTCTTATCAATAACAAACCCTATTTTGCTTATCATATAAAAATAATATTTATTAATAACAAACCCTAATTTTTCTTATCATAACAAGCTCTAATTATTCTTATCATAAACAAACCCTAATCCCTAATTTATCTTATCATAAGAAACCTTAATTTTTCAACAACACCCAACTCAAATATCCACAACAACCTTATGAATCTTAACTGTGCCCCGATGAATGTATTACTAATGGAGTTCTACATAAGTAATATAATCCTAATTAAATCAATTTAATTGTAGAAATGAAATTTTATTTATTAAGATATCTTAGGAAGGTATTGTGTCCTATTTTCATTACTAGACAAATGAAATTTTGTTTATTAATTTACCTTGGGAAGGTATTGTGTCCTATTTTCATTAAGGAACATAATGTTGTTATCAATGTGACATTTCACTTTTTGAAAGAGAAATTTTTAGGAAGATTCATTGCTTAAATGGACATTCTTTTTTTATCCTCGAGTTTGGTAGATTCAAGAAGAACTTCTTATAACTTCTGGGTATGTTAATGTATTTCTCATTTGAAATTGATTTTTTTTTTATAATTAAAAAAAACCATACACTTAAAAATTAATAATGTTTTCATTTTAAAAACTTTGAAGGTAATTTAGTTTGCATGCATTTTGATGCATTCATTTATGTACATCACAACGTTCATGTGTTCGACAAATGATCAAATATTCCAATTAACTTGGCTTACAATGAAATATGTCCCTCGATCTTAGGATGGCTATTGGACCTTTTTACTTCCAATGTTACAACTTAAATGTATAAATGTATGACAATACTGATAAAATTCTATTACAATTTTGGGAATAACATAGGGTTTACAATTTTGTAAAAGGCGTACTGGTTCAAGGCAACTGGATATAACATGAGTGTATTAAATGTATGGAAATACTGGTCAACCTGATATCACAATTTGGGAAAATCCTAGGGTTTACAGTTTTGAAAATGGCACAATGGGTGTTTGACATCACTCGATGTTGGCACAGGGGCAGACCCAAGGTTCAACGTTCAAGAGTGCACCAACAAAGCCCTAACTATTGGCCCATTTTGGCAACACCTGCGAAGCAGATGAAGTCTCACCCAAGGTAGAGGCAGGGGTGGTTGCAAGACTCATGTGTCTGCAACCTTAGCTGGGACACAGATATGTGATTATCTTTCTTACAACGCACTTAGCATTAGTTATTCCTTAACATACATTCATTAATATACTTTGCAGAAGTCACAAAGCATCACAGTGAATACTTATACTAAGAATGATTTAGTACTTATTCACAACAATATAGGTTAGATTCAATAGATCAAGCACTAAGCATCTCATATATCAGATCTAATGTTCATTCATTCATCAACAACATAGAGCATGACTAGATCTACTTAACCACATCAATCACTTAGCCAAGAAAGAGATGCATACATAAGAGCGAAGCACAAAACACTATACACACAGTTACCATGGTTCACCCCCACCCTGGGGCTATGTCCACAAAGTTTTCTTTATCTTATCTTGGTCAAGTAGTTACAGCACAGAGATTTAACGACCCTTACTTTGCATAGGATAGAAGATCTGCGTAGCTCACTAGATCCTTCTTCCTTGCTCTTCATCATAAGACTATAACAACCTGGACTTAGCTCTCTGATCTCATGCACAGAGCACTCTAAGATACATCCGATCAAACATATCCCATTACTAGCACTAAGATTTCATTCATACATCACACAGATGTACTACATTACTATCTCTCTTATCTTACTATCTATATTGCCTATTTATAGATTACAAAATGGGCCTAAATGTGGGTAAACCCATGGGCCGACATCCCTTTCCTGTTACATCAACCAAAAACCCTAAAATGGACCCCAAAACAGGTCTTGCTTCCTTATTTTCTGCTTTGCGTTGCGCTACTTCCTTGGCAAGTTGTCGCAGTCCCAAAAGTGGTCAAGTAAGACCAAGTACTCTTCAAAACTTGGTCAAGGGCCAACAGGGCCCCAACACTCACCTGTGACTCATCTCGAGTCACTCAGGTTTGACCAATTCTGCTTCGAATGCCTTGAGCTTGGCTCGAGCAGCTTCGACCTGCTGCAGTGCGACAACCTCTTGTTCAGTAAATTCCTAGAGTACTATGTCATTGAGCGGTCCTTCCAGGCACTGTCTGCAGTGATGACACCCTATTCGAGTTGAGCTCCCTGGCTTTCAAGTTCAGTGAACAGTTGGCATGCCTTATCTTGGAGTGGTTGTAGTCATTGAGAGACATCCATTACTTTACTTTGCAGCATGTGTACTTGTTGTTGGGTTGTGCATTGCTCTTCGAACCTCTTCATTCTTTTGATTGGGGTCATGGACTTCAGTTGCGCTTGTAGCACGTCTGCATGCTAATTTTCTTCGTGGAGTTGTGCCTCCAATGTCTGCAATTATGGATTCTCTGTGAGGGTTTCATAGGTCTGGGCGCTTCTCGTGCTTAGCTGCCTACATTTTGAAGCCAAATTTTTTCATCGATCGACTGCGCTTTGAGCAGTGGCTTCTCTTAGATATCTTATCTCTTGGGGTGTCTTAGGCATGGTGCGGAGCTCCAGATCCATGATGTGTTGTTGATGTTGCTGGATTACTTCTTCCAGTTGGGTCACTTGCTGTGGAAGATGATATTCCATCTTCACTTCTATGATTGTCATAGAGCGCAGTGCCTTGTGAACTCTTTCTTGTGTTTCAAGTTTCTCTGCTAGAAACTAGTCCTTACTCTGCTGTAACTGGGCTTTTTCCTCCTACCATTTTTCTTGTAAGTTAAGCTACTCTTGTTTTGCCTTTCTCCGTCTCTCTTCATGTGTGCTCCATGCTTGCGCCAATGCCTTGGTGGCTTTCGCTATATATTCTTGAGCTCGTTGAAGGTGAGCTTCAAATTTTTCGGTGATCTGGCGTAACTGTGTGGGCTCATCACCTGTTGTTGATATTTCCATTGTTAATGGTGTTGTAGAAGCTGATTGGCTAGGCTGAAGTGCCTGTTGCACTTCTTTGAATTCACCTGTGATCCAGCGAAATAGTTCCTCCTGCTTTGCTTCTTGCTTTTCCACGAGCTCTAATGAGACATCATTCAGTGCGACAATTAAGAAGTCAAAATAATCCAGGGTAAGCGTGGTCCGGAAGGCCTTAGTTTTATTTCTGGATGAGGGCCTCAGTGGGGTAATATTTCTTTTCTTGGAGGGATATGCCTCGTCCCTAGGCAGGGTAACCTCACCTTTACTCTGTTCAACGTTTGTGCCCCCTAGTTCTTCAGTGTCACCTCCCTTCACAGGTGATAGCGAAGCAGACTGCGAAGCAGTCTTCATGGATGTGTTGTGGATATCTTGAACTTCCACATCCTTCTTATTCTTGCGTGGTCTTGGTGTATCTAGCATAGCTTCAGGGCTATCTACGTCGGACATCTCTACAGGGTTTGTTGCAACAAGGACGTCTGCCGAACATTCCTTGGTAATCTCCTCCAGGTCATCTTCTGTTAGCTTGTAATATGACTGGAGTTTTTGTTTTTGCTCGTTTGTGTGCACTATGATGTGGGTGAAGTGACGATCTGCGCTGAATTTCATCAAAGGTCAAAACCTATGAAGAGTGTTGGGTGTAATGCGTGGTGTAGACTAAATGGCATTCTTCAACTGAATGTAGTACGCATGAAAGATGACATTGGACTGCCACTGTTTGTTCATGTCGCTGTAGTACCGCAACATACAGAACTTCGGGGCCAGGGGTTCGAAGGGTTCAATCTCTGGAAATGTGGCTCCCTCGGGCAGTTCCCATGCGATGAAGGTGATGAGTATGAGAAACCAACTAAAGTGGAAATCATACCCTTGGTCCTGCGCTTGTCTACAATCAAGCTCTAGCTGATTTATGAGGTATTTCACCCAGTTCATTTGTAGACCCTTCGCGAACTTCCCTACGAGGTCAACTACAAATCCAATCACCTATGTAGGTCTATTTTTTCATACTAACTTTCCCGTGATCAATTGGAAAACAAAGCGTACTGCGGCATTCTCAATGGAGGCTACCTTGTAACCTCACATTCCTTTCTCCATATCTCCATATGTGTCTTTTATTCGTTGAGCGAGAGCACAATCTGCGATCTTTCTAGGGTAAAACTCCTGCGAGTCAGGGCCCTGCATTCTTAGCCCAGTGATCCGATTGATCAGAATCAGATCCATGGTGATGCGTTGATCCAACCATAGGTATCCTTTGTGGTAGCAGGACAAAAACAATCAAACACAAACATTTACTTCCTAATGCCTCCCGAAATGTGGAATCTTCATTACACTGAGGAGGGTTGACTACGCAAGGTTATGGGTCCATTGTTGTGGTACAATCTTGGGGTTCTTTCTTTTTGTAATGGTCAAATACTTGTGCGGGGATAGCATACTGAATACCTTGCGATCTCCAAGGTTAAAATCACTGAATTTTAGTGAGCTGAGCTTCTCCTGGTCAACATGAACTGCGTGCATCCCTTCCAGGAGGTACGCAATGACTACAACATAATCGAAGTCTCTGGGTACAGAGTCTTGATTCACTGGTCCTCTTAGTGGTGGGATATATTTAGGCAAGATGCTTGGGATCATATTCACAGTGGCGAAGTCATTTTCGAGCTTAGATTGTCTTTCCAAAGGCGTTCGGGATAGTCCTTCTCGAGCAGTGGAAGGGGAAGATGACCGTATGCCCGAGGACAATGCCTATACACCTGTAGACATTCTGCGTTCTGAAATGACTCTCTCATCCATTAAATCAATTAGAAATTCTTCAACAAGTTTCTCAGCAACGTTGAGCTCGTTCGACATACAAGCTTGGGTTAGTTGGCTCGAGTGCAAAAGGAATTCAAAGACGACAGTGAATAGTAAGGCAATGATCTCATGGTAAGTAAATCTCAGGGTTCTTTCTCAGATTCTCAGTTAGAAAAAAGTATTCTCGGTGCGTGGCATATCAGGTTAAGTAGGCAATCTCAACAACGGTCTGCTTTCAATGGACATGGGGCCTTCATTAACTCCGTTCTATCCATTCTAGTACTATCCAATGGTCTAGTGGTAACCCATAATTGTTTTTTGACCCATTCGGAGTGGCAGTCGAACGGGTATACCGGTTCCAACGACTATATTTCTTCGTCATGGTGAAGTACTCTATGTCTTTGTTTTGATATCTCGATGAAGCTCTCATTTTGCAATTCTTCTTTCTGCAAAGTGTCCTCTAGAACCTCTTGTAACCTTATAGTATTAGCCCTTTTCTTTCTTAACTTCCCAGCCTTCTTCCAAGTGAGTTTCATCTCAGTAAGGATTTTACCATTCTGATGTTTATCTTCTGTGGTCTTAGTTACTTCGCACTGTGGAAAATCTTTCTTAGGGTTCCTTGATAATACTTCTTCTCTATAAAAAATAGGTAACTCGATCTTTTACGGATCCTCAAGTGTTCTCTTAGCTTTGACATCGGAGGTACTAATATTAAATAGTTGCGATCTACTCTTTTGTTCTTCAATCAAGTGCGCAATCCTTCTGGTCATAAATTCTTTTAACTCTTGCTTCTTCTGTTCCAACACTTTCTCTTCTTCTCTTTGTCTAGCCTGTTCTCTATCAATCCAGGGTTTTCCTACGAGCATGGAAAATGGAGCGTTGTCTTCAACAAATTTAATGATCTCAAAGTCTTTCTCTGTCAAAGTTCCATTGAGAGTCATAGGTATTCGGGCGAGCCTTCCACATAGGTTTACTAGCTTTCATCTGAAGAAACTTGTTCCTCCTAGGAAAGGGATCATGGCAGGCTTTCTTATAGCTTCCCAAGTTCTTTCTGGCATAATGTTCACTTGCGCTTCTTCATCAAGAGTACAATCAATTTCAAAGTCCCTTATTCTTGCTTCGATTTGCTCCTTTTTTTTGAAGATCTCTGATAGCCTAACATGTCGGTGGTCATTCAAGGTATCTCTCATATGTAGCAATATATTTTCTGATTCCTTCTGGGTTTCTGCTATAATCTTGGTCTCTTGATCTCCCTTAGGGTTTGCTTGTTCCATATTCATATTCTCAAGACTAGCAATCATTTTAGGGCAATCCAATACTTCATGGTCCATAGCCTTACAACAGAGGCAACTGGGTATTCTCCCAGGGCATTCTATAGCAAGATGTCCCGGTTGTCTGCAACTATAACAGAGGGTTAATCCTCTCGTCTGTTTAGATGTTACCCAACTCCTTCTTTACTGTGCACCAGGATCATGGTGGCTAACCTACATTTTTTTTTTCTAGGAGCCTGCATCCACTTGTTAGTCTAGACATTCTTTCGATGCATAGGTATAACATATATATCACTATATTTATCAAATCTATTCATATCAAACTTTCTTTCATCTATTAATGCCCTAGTTTTAAAGCTAGGACATAATCTATGAAACATACGTAGATCCATGCTTTAGAAACAAAAAATTTCACTTATCTTACTTATGCAGAGCACAAAGCTTCCAGATATAAAAATTTTAACTATTCTTACCTTTATCAAGGCATAGAGCTTATAGATCTTACCTTTTTCTTCGCAGATATGACTTCTTTTCTTTAGATATGACCTCTCTTTCTTCATATCTGACCTCTTTTCTTGGAAAAAAGCTTCAAAGGTCAAACAAAAGACTGCGCACTAGGGAAATAGATCGACGCACAGAGCTTATTTCACACAAAGCTTCTTCTTCTTCAGTTCCCAACAATCACAATTCCAGGTCCTAGCAATGGAACCATTTGTTGGCACAGAGGCAGACCCAGGGTTCAATGCTCAAGATCACACCAGCAAAGCCCTAACTGTCGGCCCCTTCGGCAACACCTACAAAGCAGATGAAGTCTCACCTGAGGTAGAGGCAGGGGTGGTTGCAAGACTCAGGTGTCTGCAACGTTAGCTGGGACATATATCTTTTATTATATTTCTTACAACGCACTTAGCATCAATTATTCCTTAACATACATTCATTAATATACTTCACAGCAGTCACAGAGCATCACATTGAATACTTATAATAAGAATGATTCAGTAATTATTCACAACAATATATGTTATATTTAACAGATCAAGCACTAAGCATCTCATATATCAGATCTAATGTTCATTCATTCATCAACAACACAGAGCATGACTAGATCTACTTAACCACATCAAGCACTTAGCCAAGAAAGAGATACATATATAAGAGCGAATCACAAAACACTATACACACAGTTACCATGGTTCACCCCCACCCTGGGGCTACGTCCACAAATTCTTCTTTATCTTATCTTGGTCAAGTAGTTACAACATAGAGCTTTAACGACCCTTACTTTGCACAGGACAGAAGATCTGTGCAGCACACTAGATCATTCTTCCTTTCTCTTCTGCATCAGACTATAACAACCTACACTTATCTCTCTGATCTCATGCACAGAGCACTCTAAGATACATCTGATCACACAGATCCCATTACTAGCACTAAGCTTTCATGCATACATCACACAGATGTACTACATTACTATCTATCTTATCTTACTATCTATATTGCCTATTTGTAGATTACAAAATGGGCCTAAATGTGGGTAAACCCACGGGCCGACATCCCTTTCCCATTACATCAACCCAAAACCCTAAAATGGCCCCAAAATAGGTCTTGCTTCCTTATTTTATGCTTCTCTTTGTGCTCCTTCTTTGGCAAGCTGTCGCAGTCCCAAAAGTGGTAGAGTAAGACCAAGTACTCTTCAAAACTTTGTCAAGGGACAACACTCGATATAAAGCCAAATATACATATAGAAAGATTTCTTACAACATTCATAACATCAATATACAATGACCACACATGCCCTCTGCCCTCAAATGATTCAATTTTTATATATTTGAATCCTTTAGTGAATCCAAATGATGGACTTGAAAATCAGTTGTTAGCGGTCAGTGGAAACACATAGGAAGTTGAAGGATGGGAGGCTTCTAGCATGTGAGGCATCATCAAACACAGTACGTATCCCATCGCCTTCTCATATTTCCATTTGAACACTGCATTGGTAGTTCAATTTAATATTGATATGGAACATATTCGCACTCAGTTCACTCTCTTCGGGTCTATATGAAGCACTACAATAAATAAAAAGCATACATATTTGAAATGCCAATTCACCACTATCATGGCAAGGTGGGTCCATAAACCCAACAAACTATACCTATTATTCCACCCGTCGTGATGCCTAGAATCCTCCATTAATAAGTGCATGTAAAACATGAAACGCTGGAATCCTCCATTGGTATCCCCCATTACCCAAGCACATGTAAAAAATGAAAAACATGGCCACTATGACAACTGATTTAGGGAGATATGGCCAAACATGGCAGAAATGTAAATTTGATGTTGTAAAAGATAAAATTTAATAGTGAAGTAAATATTTAATGTCAAGTAAGTTTGCTATTCACCTAAACGTGTCAATGAAATGGATACATAGTAATTTCTTAACATGATTAAGTAAATGTGAAAAAGTGAATAGGTTAACGGATGCATTAAAAAATGCTAGGAAGTTATAAACATTAAATCTCATTCATTGATTTAGAAGAACGACTAACAATATGCTAACATCTTCGATTGCTATCCCTAAGATTAGAGTTTAATAATTAAAAGATCATTAAATGTGCATATTTCCAATAGGTATACGCCTTTCGGCATAAATATTGCAGAGAGCACCATAATATAGTGAAACCAAAATTCTATTAATGAATGAAAAAAGAAAAGATTGTAAAATGAAAAGTAATACAAATTAGCTAGAATTGTGGTAGCTTATCTCTGAAGAGAGATGTGTTGGCTACGCTCATTCACAAGAAGACATTATAAGAGGCCAAAATGGTCTTTTGATCATAAATTAACAAACCCCAAGAGGAAAAACCCTAAAGATCCAAAATCCTAACCCTAGAAGATGAAGTACCAAAAATTTGGTGGGACTTGAGACAGCTAGTTGATACCTCAACTTCCCAAGGGAGAAACATTTACATACAATCTCCATTTGGTGATCCAGATTATGTTTGGAATGAAATGAAAGTGGAGATATTATGATGAAACAATCATGAAGAATTCTAGAAACAGAGAAATACAACAATACTTGATTTCTAATAATGAAATAATTATAAAGAGACTGTAAAAATACAGAGTGAAAGACTCGCTAGAATAGTGGCAGCTTTATCTCTGAGAATATATGTGACGGATATGCTCATTCGCTAGAATATGATTACAATGAGGCTCTAAAGGCCTTTTTATGTTAAACGAGAATTCCAAAACCCTAGACATCCAAAAAACTAACCCTAGGAGATGAAACACCAATTGTCATGTGGGGCTCATTTGGGTAAGTTAGTACATTAACTTCCTAGGGTCATAACTTTTGCATACAATCTCTGTTTTAGGCACATAATAGTTCGTTGGAAAGGTGTTTTGGAGAACTAAACATTATATCATCAAACTCCGACTCTGTGTACAATTTTATTGTGGAATGCTATCCCTTCCTAGTTTGTATTGAGTGACACATGGTTCATGTATGTTCTTGTTTCCAACAAAGCCTCTAAAACTATCGACCCTCCTGGTAAACCAGAAGGAAACATGTTTCACAGGGTGCACTGCATCGTCTCACCCAAGATAGTATTGATGGATGGCTGCAATACTCACGTGTTTACATCCTAGGATTGAATGAGAGATCTAATAATTGTGTATTGAAAGTGATATTGTAACTTACTAATGTAGTATATCATTATCACGATTTATGCAAGAAATATAATAACTCATTCATTTAGCACATCTATATCTACTGAGACA
>JZKD02S0146662.1:253014-284866 GCA_000966675.3 Picea glauca
TATACATTTTATATTATTGATAAAATAGCCTTCAATTTTTCCTATGTATCATGGGGATTCGCCCATTTATTATACATATAAATTTAGGGGGGGTTCTTAAAATCACCCCTGCCTCGTACATGTCTTATTTCCCATAATCGCCTTGCTTTTTGGTTTGGTCTACTTCCAACAAGCCCCCAACACTGACATGTGGCTCGTCCCGAGCCACCTAACCTTTGTGTGCTTCATCAATCTCCCCGGTGATCGCTTGGAGCTTCTCCTTGAGCTCCATTGCTTGTGTTTGCGCCTGCGCGGTCTTCTCCGTGAGTGTGTCTACTATTTTTACTGCAATTTTGTCACTGATTAATCCTGTGCACTCTACCTAGGTCTATGCTATATGTCTGTTGGCTTCCTATGCCTATGAAACAACTTCTACTACTCACTCTTGAAGCGGTTCCATTTAAGCCTAACACTCCTTTTTCAGTGTTTGCGCAGTGGTGAGTTCTGTCTGTAGTTTCTTCATATCTTGTGCCCCTTTGATTTTCTTTGTGATAGGAATTGTCTTCTGCCTTTGCTTGAGGTCTTGGATATTTGTGCTTATCCTTTATTATTCCTTGTCCCATCATAGGAATTGCTAATCCTCTTCTAGCTTTGTCCAAAGTTGTGCTGCTTTATCGAACAAGTCGACTGTTGTGTTGACCTGTTGCTCTATCTCCTGCAGTTGCTATGTTGCCTCCTTCTTCCTTTTCTCCCTTACCTGTGGTGGAGTGGTGGGTGTGAGATACTCATGGAGATTCTTGATATCCTTCTGATATTGATCAATTTCATGTGCAATCAGATCAATCTTTTATGTTGCTATGAGGACGTCCCTCTACACAGCTTTTGGAATCTTCTCATAAGTTCCTACTACCATTTTTTCCAATACGTTCATGCGCTCCCTCGCCTCTTAGGTCTTGAGCTTATTCTTCTCACACATTAATTCTAGCGCATCCCACTTCTCCATTTCCTACTGTAATTCGGATAAGTCTGTGTGTGCATGAGACTATACTTCTTGGGTAACACTAACCTATAATTTGTGTAGATATTTGGATGGTATTCCCCATGATCTCGTCCATGCGTAGCATGCTCGGTGTAATGTGGAATGTCACGATCGGTTGTGGTATTGTTTGGACTATGTCTTGCTCACCTTCTTCTGGTCCTTCTCCTGTTTGTGATGTTGATGGACCTGTTCCTATACTATTTCTCGTTGTTTGTGCTTCCTCGATCTGCCTAAGGATCTGTCGCATGTCTGCCAGCTCCTCTTGAATTCTATCCCTGTGGCACACAAAATTTTCAAAATCTTCAGTTGTACGATCCTGAACCATTTGGGCTATCATATATGCATCATACTTCATGATCATGTAGTCTGGAGATGTTCTTTGCACCTTCATCTTCTTGTGCGTGCCTCCCATATGAGTGGTTGGTCTCTTATTTAGGCCTAGTTCTTGTGGATTGGGGCTTGGTGTAGTCCCGTGCACTTCCTCGTCTTGTTTCTGTTGTTATTGGGACGACTGCGTATTATTATTCTTCCCCTTATGGGTCCATGTCTTAGTTTTCCCTTCGTTCATTTTCTTTGCTTTTGTCTGTCTCGTCCTTCGTTTCTTAGGCAGTGGGACTTCCTGAGGCTGTGTTTCTTCCTACCCTATTTCAACCTTTGCAGTTGTTGTAGGTATGGTTTGGGTGAGGACTGGAATCTTCCAGTCATCTTCCTAGTATTCGATAACCATGTCGATGTCGCCCTCCGTGATGC
The DNA here is from genome assembly GCA_000966675.3 of Picea glauca. NCBI lineage: Eukaryota > Viridiplantae > Streptophyta > Pinopsida > Pinales > Pinaceae > Picea > Picea glauca. Next base: position 254,783 of record JZKD02S0146662.1, read on the forward strand.
AGTAGCACATGTTTATCCACTGGTTATTGGGATCCTTCCGCGCTTGTATCCACATCGCATGTCGAGTGGCCTTGAAGTTGGTGATGTCTCGATACTGTGCGATAAACTGTGGTGTTATTCTCCACGTGTAGGAGATGGCCTCCTATAGGTCGCAAAGGTATCCTTCAAATAAAACTATGTTCATCTTCTTGATCTTTGCATCTTACGCAGTGCCAAGTAATAGATACCTCGCTCCACAATTAAACTTGGGTCTGATGGCAAAGAATATGTATTTTGGTTCCTTCTATCCCATGATAGCTATCAACATGAGAAGCCATGAGTAGTGAAATTCGGTTCTTAGATCCCGCGCATCCTTGCAGTCATCCAGGAACAAATTCAAAAGGTAAGGTGCCCAACTAACTGTGCTTCCTTTAGCACACTGAGCTGCAACTGCGACAACCCCAGCCGAGACTTCCTCCTTGTGACATTTTCTTAGTAGCTTGCATGCCAATATTTTTGAGGCCATTTTTGTTGTGACATCAGAGATCCTCTTGATGATGATTCCTCGCATCCCCCTGTCAGTGCAGTATTTATTCTTCATCTCTTTCTCTAGTTCTTTCTCCTTTGTCTTATCATCAAGAAATTGCGTGAGATCCATGCCTCGGGATGGCATCCCTGTAATGTGCCTAATGAGCTCCATGTCTATCAAGACGATCTTGTCCAACCATATATCCCCGCCATGTGTGACTAGCATCAGTTGTTTGACGCAACTGTTTGCGTACTATCCTCTGCCAAAGCGTGTTAGGTATAGAAGACCTAAAATCCCCATTTTCTCCAATCCTGTTGCCTACTTGAGTGGTTGATCAATCGGTTCCCCAACTGCATTCACTCCCACATTTTGTAAGTAAACTCTCTTTGCGAATTTTGAGAACTTGTCTATGTCCGTTACAACGTGGTCCGACTATTTTAGCTTCTCGATATGACCTAGCAAGTCTGATTTGACATGTACCCCATCTGGTATATGTGGCAAAACAAGGGCTACGACGGGTTTCTTGCGAGGCGACCTAGGTACTTGTTGCTTGTCTTTCTTTAGTAGTGGCTAGCTTGAGGTTACAACCTCCATTGGTCGTACTTCGAAAAACCATTCTGGCCAGCCCGTGACATCTTTTTTTGTTCCTTCCGGTAGGTGGTATGAAACAGTTGTTTGGGATTCGTCTAGCTTGACTACTGCTGCCATATTTGTAGTTGTCTTGTTGAATCTTGGAGTTTCTTCAGTGTTCTATGGTTGTGCCTCCTTTAGGGTTCCTGTGCCCTGGTTTTGTTTCTCCTTTTCTTCTGTCAGCATATCCACATTCATGCCCTCAGGTGCTGTCTATTAGGTTTCTTCGACCATGGGTATGGGATTCAATGGTATTGTATCTGGTGAGGGGATTTCGTCAACTTTGATGACCTCAGGCAGCTACTGTTCACTTTCCTATGATTGTACCTTTGCCCTGGTTCTAATTCTGCAGTGCCGTGCGGTCTGGATCGACTCTTCTTATTTTGGTGGTGCCATAGTGGTGAATGTTGAGTGTTTATTGAATTCAATGGTCTCTGTAACCTCTATGAGATGTGCCCTGTGCTTCATATGATTTCTCACTCTTTGTATTTTCCATTCTCACAATAGACTGTTTTCTCTCATGTCCTTGTTTTATATGGGCATTTTATGAAACTTGTTTAAGATACTACCCTTATGATGGATTCAATGCACCTCTTATTCCTTCATACTTTCCATTACTCTACCCTGCCATCTCCATTTGGTGTGATTAATGAGACATCCCGTCTGTCCTTTCTGGCATTCAATTCCACATAAATTCATCGTTTCATACTGTGTTTGTCGTCTTTGGTTTTTCTGCTTGTTTCCATTGTGACCTGGTCATTGGTCTTGTGCTCACCAAATTTGTATTCCTAAGTGTGCGTGCTCCTTATTCTTTTGGTGCACTGTGCCTCTATTGGTACTCTTTAATATCCTATTTTTTTATTTTTTATTTTACTGTGAGGTGGGTGGTAGATTGTGCTTATACAGCTTCAGTCGGCTCCCATTGATCATCTCTCTGAGTTCTGCGCCTGCTAAGTATTTCAATTGTACATCTCCTCCATCTGTGATAGTTTTTACTTCATACGGTCCTAACTAATGAATTCTAAGATTTCCCGGGTGATGAAAGGATTTGTTGTCATACATCAACACTAAATATCCTTCCTTGAAAGTTTTCTTCTTGATGTGTCTGTCATGCCAAGCTTTGTCCCTTGCTCTCTAAAATTTTTGGTGGAACCCTACTAGGATCCAATCTTCCTCCATGGTCATCAGTTGGTTTAGTATTTCCTATACTGTGTCTCGCTCTGTTATGTGTGTAATCGCTTCTAAGCGCAATCTTAGTACTAAAATTCTAATGGCACCACTGCTTCTTGGCCATAGACCAGTTTTTAAATGGCATGTGCCTTGTCAACATTTTGCAGGTAGTCCTATAGGCCCACAATACTGTTGGTATTTTGACATCTCAATCATCCCTGCTAACATTACAGATCTTTGTTAGTGCATTCTTCAATATTTTGTTAAATGCCTCTACTGTGCCATTCGCCTTTGGGTGATATGGTGTGCTCTTCGGATGATGAACTTCAAACTCTTCATTCATAGCATTGATAGTGTGGTTGATGAAGTGTGTTCCTTGGTCACTCATCAAAACTCATGGGCACCTAAATTGAGTGATTACTTGTTCAAATATAAAGTGTGCTAGTCTTTCTTCACTACAATCCTTCACCGGTGCTGCTTTCGCCCATATTGTCAGGTATTCTTTCGTGGCGATGATGTACCTTGCTCCTATTATTTTTGCTAGTGGGTTGATTAGTCCCACAAATTCTATTGCCCATTTATCGAATGCCTACAATGTTACCTATGCTCGTAATGGCATCTCATCTTTTATGTTGGGTTTACCTACCCTTTTACAGACATCGCATTTCTAGCAGTACTCCTTCGAGTCTCTGTGAATGGTTGGCCACCATAGTCTTGCACACAATACCTTCTGTGCGGTAGCTTTTCCTATGTAATTTCCTCATGTTATTCCCTCATGGGATTCTATTAAAACTCTTGGTATTTCATGTTCTAACACATATCTACGCAAGATACTATATTCTCCCATTTTGTATAAGTGTCCTACGATCAGTTGATAGTCTGCAGCCCGGACTACCAGGTTTTTCTTCTACGCGGTGTTGTACTCTTGTGGTGCAGTACTTGTGCTTAAGTAATAAATGATATCTGCAAAGTATTCATCAGTGATATGGACTGAAAATAATTGTGCATCCAGGAAATTGTCCTCTAAATTCATAGGTTCTTCATCGTTTGTGACCCTTGATAGGTGGTCAGGTCCTGCATTCAATTTTCCTGGCTTGACTATTACGTCTAAATCGAATTATTGAAGCAGAAATAACCCTCGACATATTCCCCCCCCCCCCCCCAACACTGGCTTGTTGACTTGGTATTTAAGGGCTGAGAAATATGTGAACATCTTGAAGTGTTTCCCCAATAAGTAATGTCTAAACTTCTGCAGTGCGTAGACCATAGCTAGGCCTTCCCTCTCTGTAGTATTATAGTTTTGTTCTGATTCTGATATATTTTGGCTCACAAATGTTATAGGTTGATCCAAATCTCCTGCTCCTGGCTATGCCAAGATAGCTCCAAGTGCTACAACTGATGCATCTACATGTACGTGTAATTTCTTCTCCCAGTCTGGAAATACTAGTATTGGCATGGTGACCATTTTTTCTTTCAACGTATCCAGACCATGTTGAAAATCGTCGTTCCACTGAAACTTTGTATCCTTTCTTAGCAGTTTTTCCATTGGCATGGTAATCTGTGTGTATCCTTTGATAAATTTTCTGTAGTATCCTGTGTGTCCCAACTCCGCTCTTAGCTGACGAACTGTTTTTGGTGGTGGCAAGTTAACAATTACTGCAATCTTTGTCGGATCTACTAGTAAACCTTGTTTCCATACTATATGACCCAATAGTATCCCAAATGGTGTTCTAAATATATATTGTCATATGTTTAATGATATATGAAAGTGTCTACATGTTTCTAACATCAACCGTAAGACCTCTACATGTCCTTTCAACAAATTATAGACTATCCAATCGTCTAAGTATGCTTCTAGAAACTGGTGGATGAATTCCTTAAATGCGACGATGACTACTCTGGAAAATATTGTTGGTGCATTCTTCAATCCAAACAAAATGACTGCGTACTGGTAGGATCCCTGTTCTATGGAAAATATGGTCTTGTATCTGTCTTCCTATGCTATCTTGATCTGGTGGTAGCCCGAGAATCCATCAGTGAATTAGTAAGCTTCGTGTCCTCCTACGTTCTCCAACACTTCATTCGTGAAAGGTGTAGGGAACAAGTCATGTAGGCATGCATCATTCAAATTCCTCAGTCAACGCATATTAATATCCCTCCTTCATTTTTGTCCTGAACTACCGTCAGACTTATCCATTCCAAATATTCCACTGGTTCTATGATTCCATCTTTGAGCATCCTATCTATCTTAGCTTTGAATTTATGCTTATATATCAGGTTCAATATATATGGTCATTTCCTGATTGGTCTCTCTTCAGCTCTGAGTGGTATCTTCATTTCTCCTATCTCTCATGTTATATGCTTCATCTCTATAAATGTCATGGGAAACAGGTCATTGTACTCACGCAGTAACTCTATTATGATTTCTATGGTTTGTTCATCCTAGTAGTCTCTAATACTGGCCATTTTGGGATTTTCAACTGTCCCAATGATGAATTTATTTACCTTAATCTGTGTAGCAGTGACTTATGATTCGATAGGTGGACCTTCCACTTCTCTTTCACCTTCTTCTTCCTCAATCTGAATATCGTGTGGATCGTCTTCATATGGTGCTTCCTCTTGCACATGGTAACATGACAACAGTTCTTTGACTGTGAGTCTATTCCACTGTTTCTATTATGTTATGAGCTCGACTTTTGGTTCCATGATGAATATCCTCCCTCTTATTTGTTTAATATATGCATCAATTTTGGGGTTTTCATGCTCGAATGAAAAAGTAACTGTAAAATTATGTTGCAATAACGTCCAGGTCATAGTTCCTCTGCACAGTTTTTGCTCATTATACAAGTTCACCGGTATGCCCTCTAAAGTGTGTATAAAAAGATGAGGCCATTCCTCTAGGGTGTCAGTTTCCACAATGTTCTGTACTTCTCCAAGTGTTCCATTGGTTCCCCCTATCCATCGTACTTATGTTTTTTATTGTTTTTCTATTCTGCGCCGAACCTTATGCGCAATAACCGCTTACATTGGTACCTATCTGTGATTGTCTCTTTGTGTGCACCCCACCATCTTGCAAGTGTGGCCTTGAGTGCTACATCAAGCACTAAGAGTCTATGATTCTCTAAAACTTCATCTTCATACTGTTTCAGGAATGTTTCTAGATCTTTTATTCCATGGAAACTAGGTGGTTCCTTTATCTCCGTTCCTACCCATCTTACTGCGCGGTCTATTTGTGCACATATTCTCATGGACACTTCATGTAGCCTTTGTTGCCAGTTCTCTAAACTGGTATCTAAGTCTGTCACACATGAAGTAATGCTCCTCCAACTAAGTATTCCATCTACAGTTGGGTTTGTGTAATCCTCATCGCGTGTAGTTATTCTATACAACTGGATGATTTATTCTAAGTCTAGGCAAGTGGGTTCTACAAACCTTTCCCCTTCTAATGGGTCTAATGGCGCGATGAACTTGTATTCACCTGACTCAAATTTCATTTTTCATGTCTTCAAATGGTTGTCAAATGCCCAATCAAATCCAAGCAATGCTAGATATGGTGTTGTGCTGTCCACTATTTCACTTACTTGAAAATATGCTTTAGTGCACTCTCCATCTAGGCCTACTGTCACTCCTTTCAATCTACCGATTGGTATGACTCTATGTTGGTTTGCTAGTTTTAATTGAACAGGTGAGTATCCTAATGTGGGCTCTCCCATGAATTTCCATGTATTCTTTGGTAATACATTCACTTTAGATCCTAGATCTAGTATGATATCTCCCATGTTCAAATCTTTGATGTTGGCATTCAGTCTGAACTCCCTACTTGTTCTTCTTCTTGTATGTAGGTGATTGATGGTTTTTTGTTCTAGTTTTCCTTTCGTCTCTATACTACATATTTCTAGTACATTTTTCAATATTTTGATAGATGATGGATCATTCAATATGCTTACACATGATTGCAAAAAGCCTTTGATTGTACTTACTTGTCCCGTACATTAAATTTCGTTGGTATGATCCAATAATGGAGGCATATCGTATTCTGGTGCTTCCTTTCTTTGTTGTACGGTTGAGGTTGACGCAATGTGCTCCTTCTAAAATTCTTGTCGGGCTTGCTTAAATATCTCCTTCTCTTTCTACGTGTCAAACTGATTCCTTGGTTCGGCGTTCTTCTTTACTCACTGGTGTTGTACTGGCTCTTATCAGACTGCATCGTTCCCTGTTTTAACTCCTCCACAGGTAACTATGTTGATTTTTCATCCTTCATCCCTCACTTTGGCTGAGATCCATTGAATATTCTAGTTGTTCTGGTTCCTCTTTTCCTGGATCTTTACTAATATTGTCGAACACTTTTTCGTATCATGGTCCGATGCACGACAATACATACATGTTGTTGGTGGAAGTGGACATTCCCTTGCATAATGCCTCGATTTTTGGTAGTTATGACATACCATTGGTCCTCTACCTCATCCAAAACCTCCTCTTGCTCGTCGTCTACCTGTGTAGTCTTCTTGATCTCCTCTTGGTGTATTATACTGAGGCGTCTGATTGTACTACATTGTATTGTATTGAGGTTGTGTTGTGTTGTATTGTGGTTACGTGGTATTATATGGTTGTTGCGTAGTATTATATTGCTCCTACATAGTGTTGAATGGAGTTGGAACTTGGTTAAATTGTGGTGCAGCTTTCCCAGTCATCATTTTGGCCTACACTCTATATGCATTCGATGTCCTTTCTTGCATCAACTCCATAGTTCTACAATCTTTGTCATCGTGGCCCACTGACTTGAAAAAGTTGCAATATGAGCTCTTTGGGACTGTTTGGTATTTCTGCATCATTGAATAGTGATATGGATCATGGCCTGGTTTCTTGTAGATTTCGCACCATAGTCGTCTTGTTGGTAATGGATTTGGAATCCCAACTGCCATATACTGTGCGAATGTTGGACATTCGTTCTTGTGGTTCCCTTCTTTCCTACATGTAGTGCACCAAATGACTTCTCATTTTTCCTTACTCCTATTCTGGTTTAAATGGAATGTTAAGTTCTTCAAATCCTCCTTCAGTTCTTCGATGGTTGGATCCATCTGCTGATACTATTTTTCTTCCAGTTGTAGGGATTCCTACAAAGCCTCTGCCTGCGTCTGAAACTTATGTTGTCGCAATGGGTATTTTAAGTGTGGTAGAAGTGAATTGACGAATAGGTGTCTATGTTTCATATTAGTCATGAGATATTTCATCTTTCCCTTCAGTCACTTGAATCTTTGGTCAATCTCCCATACAGATTCTCCTAGTTTCTGTCTAATTTCGATCATCTCGTTCGTGTACTAATCTTTTGAACTCGACTTCTAGAACTCTTTTATGAGTATCTTCTTGATGTCTGCAATTGTTCTGGTTGTCCATGGTGGATTGTTTGTAGCTAAGCTCATATACCAATCCAGTGCATGATCCATTAGTGTAATCGCCATCTATGCCAGTTTGGTATCTTCGTTTATGATTTGTTTTGCTTCCCAAATCTTCTCACAGATGAACAAGTGTTTTTCCAGGTCCTCTGACGCTTCTCCTTTAAATTTTGGTAATCTGATGGTCGGATTTTGTCCTACCATTCTGAACGCTGAACTACTACCTCTGCATGATGTATATACTTGACTAGTGTTGTCTGAACTAGCTCCTCTAGTTGTTGTTCCTTGTGTAGATGTACTTCCTTCTATCATTCTTCTCATGAATTCCATTTGTCTAAACAGTGGTGTTCTCTTTGGTGTATTAGTCGCACATGGGTTTATGGGTTCCACACTAACATTAATATGGATAGGATTAATGTCTTATCTCCCCATTCTTGGACCTCTCGTCTTCCTCTCATATGTTGCACGCAGGATTTTCTCAATCTTCTCCACAACCTGTAGATCCTCTACTTCTTCTTCATCACTTGCCAAGCCTTCCCTCGCGACTACGACTCTCTTCTTGGTATTCACCTTATATTGGTAGGGTACTCTGCTACGCATCTTTCTAGTTGTTTCCAAGATCCACTTGATCTGGTCATCATCCATCATGATCGGGTCCAAGGGTTCCTCCTTACTTCCCTTATCCTTTCCTCTTTCCATTTCTCCCTTTTTTGTCAATTCTTTCACCCTTCCTCCATGCACGCAGGGAGGTTTAGATGTATGAATCCATTGTCATTACAAATTTTTTGTATAGCAGTATCTTGATAGAAGTATACAATTATCTAATGTACCTTCTTGGAGGTCCACGTAGAAATTCTTGCTCCGATGCATTGTACGACTTCATTGTATTTACTGCAAACTTTGTTATAAATCTTGCCACAATACTATCGAGCCAAAAGTCTAGTGTACGGGTGAATTTGTTGTTTACCTGTTGTTATCGGGTAAATCGGTGAAAGTGGACATAGACTAATCCCCCTAGATTCACCTAGATCTAGAACAAAACACGAAAATACATGGCGCTTTCCCTAGGCTCTAATCATCAAATTTATTACCGAACAAAAGATGATAGACATACCTTTAAATGTCGCTTCCTTATGTCTTTGTTGTTCTTGTTTCTCTCCAGTGCTCTTGTGATACTGATCCTGCAGTCAGACACAAACCAACCAAAGTGAAAGCAAAGAGAGTATATTCAATGACAACCTATGCATATGATCAAGGAATTATGCAATAAAATAAAGATAATTCTATGGGAAATAAATATGCCACTGTATTATATTAATAATAGGAAGAGAGATTACAACCAGATGCCTTGATGTCATAAGGATCCTTCCAATAGTTCCTTGCTTCCCACACACTTCTTTCTCCAAGGATTCTGAGACCATGGATCTAATATCTACTCACTATCTATCTTGACAAAGCAAAGCTCAAAGGCAACATAAATTTCCCGAGCTCAATCCAACCCAATCAAGCTACGAAATCCAAGCTCCAAAACCAACTTTCTCCATGAGAGCTCCTGTCCTTTTATAAGTTGAAGAGGATAAGGTGAGGAGGTTAGGATGATGCCACTAAATCATGAAAGAGAGTAAGATCCAAACCATTCAGAGGCCACCTCACCATAGAAGCTTCTCCTTCTAGAAGCATTGAGAAAATGCTCATTTTTTCCATGTACAAAGGTCTTCGTGACCTAGCTATAGTGCAGCCTACCAAAATTTCATGCCCTAGCTATAGTGCAGCCTGTAAAAATCAAGGATTTCCGCACCCCATCTATGGTGCAGCTACAGAAATCCTCCAAAATACGGTTTTTACAAAGGAAAACACAACTTCTTCTCTCAAGGAAAGTTATTCTCCCTTCATTCTTCAAGAATTCAGGCCACTAACTTCTCTGAAGGAAATAGATAGGTTTACATCATTAAAGATCATGAGGGTGACGAAAATAATGTGTAACAGAGAGCCCCCCAAAGTATGAAGTTAGAACAAAGTGATAGCTAAAATAATTTGTCGAGTGTGTGTAGGGACCAAGGAACACGTCGGTCGGAAACCTATCAACAAACAAGGAAACACAGTACAATAATATATCATCATTGAGGTATGCATTCCCATACTCATAATACAAATGAATCAAAGCATATATTCCTCCATGCGAAGATCAATGACAAGTAAGATAGGTCATGGCCACTGAACATACATCGTGGATCCATGCCATTATGACTCAAATCTGAACATAGCCACCAAAAATACACTGTGGATCTATGTTTTAAAGACTCAAATTTGAACATATCCATGAGACATACAATGTCGATATATGAAAAAGTAAAAACTAAATATACTCCAACGCAACCTAAATATGTCAAAAAAGATTCAGGGTCTTCATCTCCACCACTCTATAGTATGAATCTAACCATGTGAAGACATGTGATGAAGTTGAAAATGGTAGAAACCACTTGATTATCAGTCATTATTGTATATCGTTAACAAGCATGAGGGAAATCACCATTGATGTCAATGATTCCCAAGGTAGACTAGTACAATCCAATGGGTGCGAATTAATGAGTTGAAGCCGAACACTCAGTGGAATCTCCCAATCAAGGGTCAATAATGAAAACCCACTGTCAAAAGCGAGGAAACCTGCCATTGAGGCATGCAAGTTCCAAGGTACAAATTAGTTTCTAAGTCTAATTCCTGTATAATGAGTTGAAGTTGTCAGGAAAAGACTCATCACGGGAGTGCCTTAATTTATCCCACATCAATGACACGAAATGGGTAACAAGATTTGAGGTAGATCAGAGTAACAAATGATTTAGGACTGACTCAAGGATGGTCGATGCAATAGAAGGCTTAAAGACTGTATAAATGGTCGATGCAATCGAAGGCTTTTAGGGTTAAACTTCTCTTTGAACATATTGACGACACAACAACTGTTTTGGAAACACTGACTCAACAACAGGGATCACAAACCAATTTGTAATCTTATAAAGGAGTATGATCAAGAGACAAGTGGATTTTCCAACGTAGACACAAAGCAAGTGAAAGGGTGTCATGTTCAAAGGTGACTCTTCCATGGAATACAGGTTTAGACACATTTCTTTCCCAATTTTTCCCCTACCATTTCTGGTGAGTACCTCTTTCTTTTTACACAATCTTTAGGAGGATAACATATGCTTGAACTGTAAGCTCATCCTTCAAATGATTTGCTCAGAGTATGTTTAATGAACCCTACGAAGAAGTGGTTCGGTTCCATATGGGCCTTTCGATCTTTGTTTAACAAGTCGAAAGAAAGAAAACTCGAGGGTTTTTCATGCTTAGAGAGTCTAAAAAACACATAAAGAGAACTCTCTCGGTTCCTTTTTTGTAATTTATTTTGATGAGACTGAAAAAGAGATAAAATATCGCTCAACAAACATTTTCTACAAATAATTTCATGAGCGTGAAAAGAACAAGGTCGCTCAACAATCTTTTCATGTTTAGAGAGTCTGAAAAGAGCTTAAAGGGAACTCCAGGGGTTTCATTTTTCATATAAACTTTACAAGTCCTAAAAAGTGATAAAATTATACTCAGTTACATTCTCATTAATTTACGAGCACGAGAAAGAACAAATACTAAGCTCGATAACTTATTCTCATGTATTTACGAGCACGAGAAAGAACAAAGACTAAGCTTGGGATTGTTTTCATTTTTATGCAATATTTAAAACAAAAAAAAACTATGATTGGGATAGATTTTATTTTTTCACCACCTTAAAAACTAAACAAAACTATTCTTGGACCTGGTTTCATTTTTACACAAGCTCAAACCAGAGGAAACTATGCTTGAGGTAGGTGTTTTCATTTTTACACAAGCTTGAACCATAGAAAACTATGCTTGGAATTCCCAATGCATAACACATGGATGGTTGGTACTTAGTCCTTAGCCTAAGAAGCTAGTGGCTCAACTTTAGCATGAAGTCCAAAGGTTGGAAGAATTCCCCCCCAAGCTTCATATCGTCCAACTGCAAAGGAGAATGAAATGAAGCTTCAAATACTATACGAAGGACTTGACTCAAACAGAGAGGGGGAAGTTGTTTCATTTTTTAAACAGCTTGATACAGGAGAAGAATTATTCTCGTGAATCCAGGTTCAATCCCCAGACCTCTGTTTCATTTTTCAACGAGGTTGCCACAGAGACGAAAAAACTATCCTCGTAACTGGTTTCATTTTTTAACGAGCTTGAAATCAGAGAACCATGATCACAAGCTATGTTTATTTTTTTTTAACAAGGTTTCTATAGAGACACAAAACTATCCCCATGACTAGTTTCATTTTTTAATGAGCTTGAAATCAAAAAACTATGCTCAAAGCCGGTTTCATTTTTTAATGAGCTTGAAATCAGAGAACCATGCTCAAAGCTCTCTTGTTGATCATGGCTTCCAAGAGGATAGTGCTCGAGAAGAACAACATGTCAAGGGAAAAAAATCGGTCATGGCCTCCAAGAGATCCTCACTCGATGGAAGAAACACACTATGGGAGGAACACATGTCGAGGGCCGCGATAGGGGTAAAGAGATCATGCTCTAAAAACCCAATCGAAGAGATCACCATGTCAACTACTAGATCCAAATCATCAAAAGATGAAGTCATGGGAGACAATGCCACATAATTAACATGTGGCGGGCTCCATCGCGACCTGGCTATAGTGCATCTTGCGACTTTTATGTGCCCTAGCTATAGTGCATCCTGCGGAAATTAGGTATTTATGCACCCCAACTATTGATCCTTTTCTTTGAAGACCTATGATAGCCTAACATGTCAATGGTCATTCAAGGTATCTCTCATCTATAGCAATATATTTTTTGATTCCTTCTGGGTTTCTACTATAGTCTTGGTCTCTTGATATCCATCAGGGTTTGCTTGTTCCATATTCAGCTTCTCAAGCCTAGCAATCATTTTAGGGCAATCCAATACTTCATGGTCCATAACCTTACAACAGAGGCAACTAGGTGTTCTCCCAGGGCATTCTTTAGCAAGATGTCCCGGTCGTCTGCAACTATAACAGAGGGTTAATCCTCTCGTCCATATAGATGTTCCCTAACTCCTTCTTTACTGCGCACCAGGATCATGGTGGCTAACTTGCAATTTTTTTTTTCTAGGAACCTGCATCCACTTCTTAGTCTAGAAATTCTTTCGATGCATAGGTATAACATATCTATCACTATATTTATCAGATCTATTCATATCAAACTTTCTTTCATCTATTAATGCCCTAGTTTTGAAGCTAGGATAGAATCTATCAAACATACCTAGATCCATGCTTTAGAAACAAAACATTTCACTTATCTTACTTCTGCAGAGCACAAATCTTCTAGATATAAAACTTTTAAATATTCTTACCTTTATTAAGGCATAGAGATTACAGATCATACCTTTTTCTTCACAGATCTGACTTCTTTTCTTCAGATCTGACCTCTCTTTCTTCAGATTTGACCTCTCTTTCTTCAGATCTGACCTCTTTTTTTGGAACAAAGCTTCACAGGTCAAACAGAACACTTCACACTAGGGAAAAAGATCTACGCATAGAGCTTATTTCACACAAAACTTCTTCTTCTTCAGTTCCTAGCAATCAAAGTTCCAGGTCCCAGAAACGAAACAATTTATTGGCACAGAGGCAGACCCAGGGTTCAACACTCAAGAGTGCACCAAAAAAGCCCTAACTACTGGCCCTTTTGGCAACACTTGCGAAGAAAATGAAGTCTCACCCGAGGTAGAGGTAGGGGTTGTTGCAAAACTCAAGTGTCTGCAACCTTAGCTGGGACACGGATCTGTGATTATCTTTCTTACAGTGCACTTAGCATCAATTATTCCTTAACATACATTCATTAATATACTTTGCAGAAGTCACAGAGCATCATAGTGAATACTTATACTAAGAATGATTCAGTACTTATTCACAAAAAAATAGGTTAGATTTAATAGATCAAGCACTAAGCATCTCATATATCAGATCTAATGTTCATTCTTTCATCAACAACACAGAGGATGACTAGATCTACTTAACCACATCAGGAACTTAGCCAAGAAAGAGATACATACATAAGAGTCAAGCACAAAACACTATACACATAGTTACTATGGTTCACCCCCACCCCAGGGCTACGTCCACAAAGTCTTCTTTATCTTATCTTGGTCAAGTAGTTACACCATAGAGATTTAATGACCCTTACTTTGCACAGGATAGAGGATCTGTGCAGCTCGCTAGATCCTTCTTCCTTTCTCTTCAACATCAGACTATAACAGCCTGCACTTATCTCTCTGATCTCATGCACAGAGCACTCTAAGATACATTCGATCACACAGATCCCATTACTAGCACCAAGCTTTCATGGATATATCACACAGATGTACTACATTACTATCTCTCTTATCTTACTATCTATATTTCCTATATATAGATTACAAAATGGGCCTAAACGTGGGTAAACCCACGGGCCGACATCCCTTTCTCATTACATCAACCCAAAACCCTAAAATGGACCCCAAAATAGGTCTTGCTTCCTTATTTTCTGCTTCGCGTTGCGCTCCTTCCTTAGCAAGCTGTCACAGTCCCAAAAGTGGTCGAATAAGACCAAGTACTCTTCAAAACTTGGTCAAGGGACAAAACTTGATATAAAGCCAGATATACATATAGAAATATTTCTTAGAACATTCATAACATCATTATACAATGACCATGCATGCCCTCTTCCCTAGAACGATTCGATTTTTATATATTTGAATCCTTTAATGAATCCAAATTATGGACTTGAGAATCAATTGTTAGCGGTCAGTGGGAACACACAAGAAGTCAAAGGATGGGAGGCTTCTAGCATGTGAGGCATCATCAAACACAGTATGTATCCCACTGCCTTCTCATATTTCCATCTGAACACTGCACTGGTAGTTCAATTTAATATTGACATGGAACATATTTGCACGTAGTGCACTCTCGTCGGGTCTATTTGAAACACTGCAATAAAGAAAAAGAATACATATTTCAAATGCCAATTTTCCACTGTCATGGCAAGGTGGGTCCATAAATCCAACAAACTACACCTATGATTCCACCTGTCGTGATGCCTAGAATCCTTCATTACTAAGTGCAAGTAAAACATGAAATGCTGGAAAAATTTGGTCTTTCATCTCCTAGGGTTAGTTTTTTGGATGTCTAGGATTTTGGCATTCTTGTTTAACATAAAAAGGCCTTCAGAGTCTCATTGTAATCATATTCTAGAGAATGAGTGTATCCATCACATATATTCTCAGAGATAAAGCTACCACCATTCTAGCGAGTCTTTCACTCTATATTTTTACAGTCTCTTTGCAATTATTTCATTAATAGAAATCAAGTATTGTTGTATTTCTCTGTTTCTAGAAATTTTCATGAGTGTTTCATCGTAATATCTCTTCTTTCATTTCATTCCAAACATAATATGGATCACCAAATGGAGATTGTATGTAAATGTTTCTCCCTTGGGAAGTTGAGGTATCAACTAGCCGTCTCAAGTCCCATGGACCTTTTGGTGCTTCGTCTTCTAGGGTTAGGATTTTGAATCTTTAGGGTTTTTCCTCTTGGGGTTTATTAATTTATGATCAAAAGAAAATTTTGGCCTCTTATAATGTCTTCTTGTGAATGAGCGTAGCCAACACATCTCTCTTCAGAGATAAGCTACCACAATTCTAGCTAATTTGTATTACTTTTCATTTTACAATCTTTTATTTTTTTAATTCATTAATAGAATTTTAGTTTCACTATATTATGGTGCTCTCTGCAATATTTATGCCAAAAGGCATATACCTATTGGAAATATGCACATTTAATGATATTTTAATTATAAACTCTAATCTTAGGGCTAGCAATTGAACATGTTAGCATATTGTTAGTCATTCTTCTAAATCAATGAATGCGATTTAATGTTTATAACATCCTATCATTTTTTAATGCATCTGTTAACCTATTTAATTTTTCACATTTAATTAATCATGTTAAGAAATTACTGTGTAGCCATTTCATTGACACGTTTAGGTGAATAGCAAACTTACTTGACATTTGGATGTAGCATGCTCGGTGTAATGTGGAATGTCGCGATCGATTGCAGTATTGTTTGGACTGTGTTTCGCTCACCTTCTTACAGTCCTTCTCCTGTCTGTGATGTTGATGGACCTGTTCCTATGTTGTTGCCCATTTTCTGCACTTCCCCGATCTTCCTGAGGAACTGTCGCATGTCTGCCATCTCCTCTTGAATTCTATCCCTGTGGCGCACAAAATTTTCAAAATATTCAGTTGTACGATCCTGAACCATTCAGGATATCATATATGCATCATCCTCCGTGATCACGTAGTCTAGAGGTTTTCTTTGCACCTTCATATTCTTGCGCATGCCTCCCATATGAGTGGTTGGTCTCTTATTTAGGCCTAGTTCTTATGGATTGGGGCTTGGTGTAGTCCCCTGCACTTCCTTGGCCTGGTTCTTATGGATTGGGGCTTGGTGTAGTCCCCTGCACTTCCTTGGCCTGTTTCTATTGTTATTGGGACGACTGCGTATTATTCTTCTTCCCCTTATGGGTCCCTATCTTAGTTGTCCCTTTGTTCATTTTCTTTGTTTTTGTCTAGCCCATCCTTCATTTCTTAGGCAGTGGGACTTCCTGAGGTTGTGGTTCTTCCTACCCTGTTTCCTCCTCTGCAGTCGTTGTAGGTATGGTATGGGTGAGGATTGGAATCTTCCAGTTATCTTCCTAGTCTTCAATAACCATGTCGATGTCGCCCTCCGTGATGTAGTAGTGAATTTTTATCCACTTCTTATTGGGATCCTTCCACGTCTATATCCACATTCATGTCGAGTGGCCTTGAAGTTGGCGATGTCCCGATACTGTGCGACAGACTTTGGTGTTATTCTCCACATGTAGGAGATGGGCTCCTATAGGTCATGAAGGTATGCTTCGAATAAAACTGTATTCATCTTCCCGTGCTTTGAATCTTACGCTATGCCAAGTAATAGATACCTCGCTCCATGATTCAACTTGGGTCTGATGGAAAAGAATGTGTATTTTGGTTCCTTCCATCCCATGATAGCTATCAACATGAGAAGCCATGAGTAGTGAAATCCGGTTCCTAGATCATGCACATCCTTGCAGTCATCCAAGAACAAATTCAAAAGGTAAGGTGCCCAACTAACTGTGCTTCCTCTAGCACACTGAGTTGCAACTACGACAACTCCAACCGAGACTTCCTCCTTGCGACAGTTTCTTAGCATCTTGCATGACAAGATTTTTGCGGCCATTTGTGTTGCGATATCATTGATCCTCTTGATGATGATTCCTCATGTCCCCCTGTCAATGGCGTATTTATTCTTTATCCCCTTATCTAGTGCTCTCTCCTTTGTCTTATCATTGAGAAATTGCGCAGGATCCATGCCTTGGGATGGAATCCTTGTAATGTGCCCAATGAGCTCCACGTCTATCAAGACGATCTTATCAAACCATATATCCCTACTATGTGTGTCTGGCATCAGTTGTTTGATGCAACTGTTTGCATACTATCCTCTACCAAAGTGTGGTAGGTCTAGCAGACCTAAAATCCCCATTTTCTCCAATCCTATTGCCCAGTTGAGTGGTTGATCAATCGGTTCCCCAACCACATTCACTCCCACATTTTGTAAGCATACTCTCTTTTCAAATTCCAGGAACTTGTCTATGTATGTTACATCGTGGTTCAACTATTTTAGCTTCACGATATGACCTAACAATTCTGATTTGACGCGTACCCCATCTAGTATACGAGGAAAAACAAGGGCTACAACGGGTTTCTTGCGAGGTGACCTAGGTACTTTTTTCTTGTCTTTCTTCGATAATGGTTGGCTCAAGGCTATAGCCTCCATTGGTCATACTTCAAAAAACCATTTTGGCCAGCCCGTGATATCTTTTATTGTTCCTTCCGATAGGTGGTCTAAAATGGTTGTTTGGGATTCGTCTGGCTTGACTACTGCTCCCAGATTTGTATCCATCCCATTGACTCTTGAAGTTGCTTCAAGGTTCTCTAGTTGCACCTCCTTCAGGGTTCCTGTGCCCTGTTTCTGTTTCTCCTGTTCTTCTATCAGCATATCCACATTCATGCCCTTAGGTGCTGAGTGTTAGGTTTTTTAGACCATATGTATGGGATTCAATGGTGTTGTATCTGGTGAGGGGATTTCGTCAACATTGACAACCTACGGCGACTACTGTTCACTTTCCTATGATTGTACCTATGCCTTGATTCTAATTCTAGAGTGTCGTGCGGTCTGGGTTGACTCTGCTTATTTTGGTGGTGCCATAGTGGCGAATGTCAATCGCTTCTTGAATTCAATGGTCTCTGTAAGCTCTATGATATGCACCCTGTGCTTTGTATGATTTCTCGCTCTTTGTCTTTTCCATTCTCACAATAGACTATTTTCTCTCGCGTTCGTGTTTTGTATTGGCATTATATGAAACTTGTTGAAGATTCTACCCTTATGACAGATTCAATGCACCTCTAATTCCTTCATACTTTCCATTACTGTACCCTGTCGTCTCTAGTTGGCGTGATTAATGTGGCATCCCATCTGTCCTTTCCAACATTCAATTCCACATAACTTCATCATTTTGTACTGTGTTTGTCATCTTTGGTTTTCCCTCTTGTTTCCATCGTGACTTGGTCATTGGTCTTGTGCTCGCCGAATTTGTATTCCTAAGTGTGTGTGCTACTTATTCTTTTGGTGCACTGTGCCTCTGTTGGTACTATTTAATATCCTATTTTTTTTATTTTTTTTACTATGAGGTGGGTGGTAGATTTTCCTTATACATCTTTAGTTGGCTCCTATTGATCATCCCTCTGATTTCTATGCTTGCTAAGTCTTTCAATTGTACATCTCCTCCATTTGTGACAGTTTTTACTTCGTACGGTCCTAACCAATGCATTCTAAGATTTCCTGGGTGCTGAAAGGATTTGCTATCATACATCAACACTAAATCTCCTTCCTTGAAAGTTTCCTTCTTGATGTGTCTGTCATGCTAAGCTTTGTCCCTTGCTTTTTGAAATTGTTGGTGGAACCCTGCTAGGATCCAATCTTCCTCCATGGTCATCAACTGGTTTAGTCTTTCCTGTACTGCGTCTAACTCTATTATGTGTGTAATTGCTTCTACACGCAAGCTTAGTACTAGAAATTCTAATGGCACCACTACTTCTTGGCCATAGACCAATTTTTAAATGGCATGTGCCTTGTCAACGTTTTGCACATAGTCCTATAGGCCCACAATACTGCTAGTATTTTGACGCCCCAATCATCCTTGCTAACATTACAGATCTTTGTTAGTGCATTCTTCAATATTTTGTTAAATGCCTCTACTGTGCCATTCACTTGTCGATGATATGGTGTGCTCTTCAGATGATGGACTTCAAACTCTTCATTCATAGCATTGATAGTGCAGTTGATGAAGTGTATTCCTTGATCGCTCCTCAAAACTCATGGGCACCCAAATTGAGTGATTACTTGTTCAAACGGAAAGTGTGGTATTGTTTCCTTGCTAAAATCCTTCACTGGTGCTGCTTCCACCCATATTGTCAGGTATTCTGTCGCAATGATGATGTACCTTGCTCCTATTATTTTTACAAGTGGGTTGATTGGTCCCACAAAGTCTATTTTCCATTTATCGAATGCCTGCAATGTTACCTGTGGTTGTAATGGCATCTCATGTCTTATGTTGGGTTTACCTACCCTTTGACATACATTGCATCTCTAGCAGTACTCCTTCGAGTCTCTATGAATGGTTGGCCACCATAGTCCTGCGCGCAATACCTTCTGCGCAGTAGCGTTTCCTACGTAATGTCCTCATGCTATTCCTTCATGGGATTATGTTAAAACTCTTGGTATTTCGTGTTCTAACACATATCTATGCAAGATATTATCTTCTCCCATTTTGTATAAGTGTCCTACGATCAATTGATAGATTGCAGTTCGGACTACCAGGTTTTTCTTCTACGCGGTGTTGTACTCTTGTGGCACAATATTTGTGCTTAAGTACTGAATGATATCTGCAAAATATTCATCAGTGATTTGGACTGAAAATAACTGTGCGTCCGAGAAGTTGTCCTCTAAATTCATAGGTTTTTCTTCATTTGTGACCCTTGATAGGTGGTCAGGTCCTGCATTCAATTTTCCTAGCTTGACTATTACGTCGAAATCGAATTATTGAAGCAGAAATAACCATCGACATATTCTCCCCCCCAACATTGGCTTGTTGACTAGGTATTTAAGGGATGAGTGATATGTGAATATATTGGAGTGTTTCCCCATTAAGTAATGTCTGAACTTCTGCAATGCATAGACCATAGCTAAACTTTCCCTCTCTGTAGTATTATAGTTTTGTTCCAATTATGATATATTTCAGCTCACAAATTCTATAGGTTGATCCAAATCTCTCGCTCCTGGCTGCGCCAAGATAGCTCCAAGTGCTACAACTGATGCATCTACATGTATGTGTAATGTCTTCTCCCAGTCTGTAAATAATAGTATTGGTGTGGAGACCATTTTTTCTTTCAATGTATCCAGACCATGTTGAAAATCGTCATTCCACTAAAACTTTGTATCCTTTATTAGCAGTTTTTCCATTGGCATGGTAATCTGTGTGTATCCTTTGATAAAATTTCTATAGTATCCTATGTGTCCCAACGTCACTCTTAGATGACGAACTGTTTTTGGTGTTGACAAGTTAACAATTACAACAAAATTTGTCAGATCTACTAGTAAACCTCGCTTTCATACTATACAGCCCAATTGTATCACAAATGGTGTTTTGAATATACATTGTTTTATGTTTAATGATATTTGGAACTGTCTACATCTTTCTAACATCAACCATAAGACCTCTACATGTCCTTTCAACAAATTATAGACTATCCAATCGTCCAAGTATACTTCTAGAAAATGGTGGCTGAATTCCTTAAATGCGACAATGACTACTCTGGAAAATATTGTTGGTGCATTATTCAATACAAATAGCCCGACTACGTACTGGTAGGATCCCCATTTTGTGGAAAATGTGGTCTTTTATCTGTCTTTCTATGATATATGTATTTGGTGGTATCCTGAGAATCCATCAGTGAATGAGTAAGCTTCGTGCCCTCCTAATTTCTCCAACACTTCATCCGTGAAAGGTGTAGGGAACGAGTCATGTAGGCATGCATCGTTCAAATTCCTCAGTCAACACATATACGTATCCCTCCTTTGTTTTTGTCCTGAACTACCATCGGACTTATCCATTCTGAATCTTCCACTGGTTACATGATTCCAGCTTCGAGCATCCTATCGATCTCATCTTTGACTTTATGCTTATATATAGGGTTCAATCTATATGGTCGTTGCCTGATTGGTCTCGCTTCAGCTCTGAGTGGTATCTTCATTTCTCCTAGATCTCATGTTATACACTTCATCTCTGTAAATGTCGTGGGAAGCAGGTCATTGTACTCACACAGTAACTTTGTTATGATTTCTACTATTTTCTCATCCTAGTTGTCTCCAATACTAACCATTTTGGAATTTTCAATTGTCCCAATGATGAATTTCTTTACCTTGATATGTGAAGCAATGACTTATGATTCGATAGGTGGACCTTCCACTTCTCTTTCACCTTCTTCTTCCTCAATCTGAATATCGTGTGGATCGTCTGCATATGGTGTTTCCTCTTGCACATGGTAACATGACAATAGTTCTTTGACTGTCAGTCTATTCCGTTGTTTCTATTATGTTATGAGCTCAACTTCTAGTTCCTTGATGAATATCCTCCCTCTTATTTGTTTAATAGATGCATCTATGTTGGGGTTTTCATGCGCGAATGAAAAACTAACTGTAAAATTATGTTGCAATAACGTCCAGGTCGTAGTTCCTCTGCACAGTTTCTGCTCAATATACAAGTTCGTTGGTACACCCTCTACAGTGTGTATAAAATGATGAGGCCATTCCTCTAGGGTATCAGTTTCCAAAACGTTCTACACTTCTCCAAGTGTTCCACTTGTTCACCATGTCCATCGTACTTATATTTTTTATTTTTTTTCTATTCTGCGTCGAACCTTATGCGCAATAACCACTTACATTGGTACCAATATGTGATTGTCTCTTTGTGTGCGCCCCACCATCTTGCAGGTGTGGCCTTGAGTGCTATATCAAGCACTAAGAGTCTTTGATTCTCTAACACTTCATCTTCGTACTGTGCGGTCTATTTGTGCACATATTCTCATAGACACTTCATGTAGCCTTTGTTTCCAGTTCTCTAAACTGGTATCTGAGTCTGTCGCACATGAAGTAATGCTCCTCCAACTGAGTATTCCATCTACAGTTGGGTTTGCGTAATCCTCATCGCGTGTAGTTGTTCTGTACAACTGGATGATTTATTCTAATTCTAGGCAAGTGGGTTCTACAAACCTTTCCCCTTCTGATGGGTCTAATGGCGCGATGACCCTACATTCACCTAACTCAAATGTCATTTTTCATGTCTTCCAATGATTATGGCCTGGTTGTCAAACACCCAATCCAATCCAAACAATGTTGGATATGGTGTTGTGTCATCCACTATTTCAATTACTTGAAAATATGCTTTAGTGCACACTCCATCCAGGTCTACTGTCACTCCTTTCAGTCTATTGATTGTTAGGACTATGTGTTGGTTTGCTAGTTTTAATTGAACAGGTGAGTATCCTAATGTGGGCTCTCCCATGCATTGCCATGTATTCTTTGGTAATACATTCACTTCAGATCCTAGATCTAGTATGATATCTTCCATGTTCAAATCTATGATGTTGGCATTCAGTCTGAAATCCCTAATTGTTCTTCTTCTTGTATGTAGGTGATTGACGGTTTTTTATTCCAGTTTTCCTTCCGTATCTATACTACATCTTTCTAGTACGTTTTTCAATATTTTGACAGATGATGGATCGTTCAATACGCTTACACATGATTGAAAAAAGCCTTTGATTGTACTTACTTGTCCTGTAGATTAAATTTCGTTGGTATGATCCAATAACAGAGACATATCGTATTCTGGCGCTTCCTTTCTTTATTGCACAGTTGAAGTCGACGCAATGTCCTCCTTCTGAAATTCTTGTCGGGCTTGCTTAAATATCTCCTTCTCCTTCTACGCGTCGAACTGCTTCCTTGGTTCAACGTTCTTCTTTACCTACTGGTGTTGTACTGGCTCTTATCGGACTGCGTCGTTCCATGTTTTATCTCCTCCGCGGGTAAATATGTTGATGTTTCATCCTTCATACCTCACTTTGGTTGAGATCCATTGAAAATTCTAGTTGTTCTGGTTCCTCTTTTCCTAGATCTTTACTAATATTGTTGGACACTTTTCCGTATCATGGTCTGATGCACGATAATACATACATGTTGCTGGTGGAAGTGGACATTCCCTTGCATAATGCCCTGGTTGTTGGCAGTTATGACATACCACTGGTCCTCTACCTCGTCCAAAACCTTCTCTCGCTCGTCCTCCACTTGTGTAGTCTTCTCGATCTCCTCTCGACGTATTATACTGAGGCACGTGATTGTATTGCGCTATATTATATTGAGGTTGTGTTGTGTTGTACTATGCCTACGTGGTATTATATGGTTGTTGCGCAGTATTATACTTCTCTTGTGCACTGTTGAATGGAGTTGGAACTTGGTTAAATTGTGGTGTGGATTTCCCAATCATCATTTTGGCCTGCACTCTATATGCATTCGATGTCCTTTCTTGCATCAAATCCATAGTTCTACAATCTATGTCATCGTGGCCCACTGAATTGAAAAAGTTGCAATATGATCTCTTTGGGACTGTTTGGTATTTCTGCATCATTGAACAATGATATCGAACATGGCCTGGTTTCTTGTAGATTTCACACCATAGTCCTCTTGTTGGTAATGGATTTGGAATCCCTGCTGCCATATACTGCGCGAATGTTGGACATTCGTTCTTGTGGTGCCCTTTCGTCCTGCATGTAGTGCACCAAACGAATTCTTGTTTTTCCTTACTCATATTCTGGTTTAGATGGAACGTTAAGATCTTCAAATCCTCCTTCAGTTCTTCGATGGCTGGATCCATCTGATGATATTGTTTCTCTTCTCGTTGTAGGGATTCCTACAGAGCCTCTACCCGTGTCTGAAACTTCTGTTGTCGCAATGGGTATTTTAAGTGTGGTAGAAGTGAATTGACGAATAGATGCCTATGTTGCATATCGGTCATGAGATATTTCAGCTTTAACTTCAGTCACTTGAATGTTTGGTCAATCTCCCATACAAATTCTCCTAGTTTCCATCTAATTTCGATCAACTCGTTCATGTACTGATCTTCTGAACTCGACTTATAGAACTCTTTTATCGGTATTTTCTTGATATCTACAATTGTTCTGGTTGTCCATGGTGGATTTTTTGTAGCTAAGCTCATATACCAATCCATTCAATGATCCCTTAGTGTAATCACTAGTTGTGCCAGTTTGGTATCTCCGTCTATGATCTGTTTTTCTTCTCAAATCTTCTCACAGATGAACAAGAGTTTTTCCATGTCCTCTGATGCTTCTCCTATAAATTTTGGTAATCTAATTGTGGGATTTTGTCCTACCATTCTGAATGTTGAACTACTACCTCCGCGCGATGTATATACTTGACTAGTGTTGTCTGAACTGGCTCCTCCAGTTGCTGTTCCTTGTGTAGATGCACTTCCTTCTATCGTTCTTCTCTCGAATTCCATTTGTCTAAACGATGGTGTTCTCTTTGGTGTATTAGTCGTACATGGGTTTATGGGTTCCACACTGACATTAGTATGGATAGGATTGATTTCTTCTCTCCCCATTCTTGGACCTCTCGTCTTCCTCTCATATGTTGCGCACAGGATTTTCCCAATATGCTCCACAACCCAGAGATCCTCTACTTCTTCTTCATCACTTGCCAAGCCTTCCCTCACGACTACAACTCTCTTCTTGGTATTCACCTTATATTGGTAGGGTACTCTGTTACGTGTCTTTCCAGTTGTTGCCAAGATCCACTTGATCTAGTCATCATCCATCATGATCGGATCCAAGGGTTCCTCCTTACTTCCCTTATCCTTTCCTCCTTCCATTTCTCCCTTTTTTGTCAGTGCTTTCACCCTTCCTCCTTGCACGTAGGGAAGTTTAGATGTATGAATCCATTGTCATTACAAATTTTTTGTATAGCAGTATCTTGATAAAAGTATACAATGATATAATATACCTTCCTGGAGGTCTGCGTAGAAATTCTTGCTCCAATGCGCTGTACGACTTCACTGTATCTACTGCAAATTTTGTTATAAATCCTGTCACAATACTGTCGAGCCAAAAGCCTACTGTGCAGGTGAATTTGTTGTTTACTTGTTGTTATCAGGTAAATCGGTAAATGTGGACATAGACTAATCCCCCTAGTGTTGCACAACTGAGAGGGGGGGGTGAATCAATTGTTACCGAGCTTAAACAGTTATTCTTATTTTAAACTCTTTGCAGAGCACTGAATGACAATCAAAATAATGCAGGGAAGTAAGCAATAGAACATTCAACATCATTCACACAGATGAAATATATAGAGACATATATTTCCCGAGGAAATCCATAAAGGGTAAAAACCTCTTCTTCTTTATATGATAAGTAATCTTTACATTTTGTACATTATCATACTTACGAGCACCAACTCATAATGAGGCTACAACCTCTATTTTGCAATATGCAACATGCTGAGAGCACCAACTGTCTATTTTCTCTAGCACCTACTATAAGGAAACACCAACTCCCTGGTTTCTCTATCACCCACTAGAAGGAAGCACCAACTCCTTGGTTTCTCTAGCACCCACTAGAAGGAAGCACCAAATCCCTGGTTTCTCTAGCACCCACTAGAAGAAAGTAACAACTCCCCTAAGTGTTCTAGCACAAACTGGATGGAAGCACCAACTTCCGGTCACACAGGCATGAACCTGTATAACAGTGAACAATAGTTATCCCTTGCACCACCCTACCACCCTGGTTTCTCTGGCTGCAACCAGATGGAAGCTACAACTCGCTATGTTCAAGCACCCACTTGAACCTCTGAGGACAACAGTCCTCCCTAGCACCTCCCTACCACCCTGAAATATAAATATTTTCTACTGAAACTTATTATAGTGATATAATGTTCATCAATGGCTTACCAGTCTCATCACTGTTCTGCTACACTTCTCTACTCTCCTGTATCAGTGTCTCTCTGCCTGCATCTTCTTGCACTTTTTGACCTTCTGGTATTCTCTACAAGTGCACCTCAGCCTTCTTTTACTGTCTCAACTATGAATCTTTCTTCTTTGCTTCTTCTGCACTTTATGCTCTATGTCTTATTTTTATTCTCTGAATTACTCCTCTTCTGTGTATTTCAGCTCCTGCCCACAACATGTCATTTCCCCGTGTGTAATTCCTCTCTCTAGCAGCCCGCATCTCTTCTTTGTTCTGCCTTCTTATAGTCTGTGTGCACCTTGTGCATCCCCTATGCGTAATGCTTCTACATTCTCTTCATGTCGAGTGCTCTTCCTGATCATCATTGCAACTCTTCATCTTCTCTCGTTGTTAAACCCATGTGTCCATCATCACTAGGTGTTATGCTGAGATTCCTTAGCCTGTCTACCAGTTGAGACTCTTTGTCTTCTCTGTCATAGTCGAGCTCATCCTCTCTGTTGCAATTACAGGCTTCAATGCTCTTCCATCTGTCAATCACCTTCTGAATAGTCTTCATTCCACTAGCAGATGCCTTGAGACTCTTCAGCTTCTCTGGCGATCACCCTGAAGTTTCACCGAGTCCTCTTGGAGAAACAATCAGTCGTTTCTAGTAGTTACATTGTGAACCTCCAAAAACTGCATCAGCAACTGAATCACCACTGATCAATTAACAGTGAAGAGAAACAATAACCGTTCGATCATATTCCTGAATAACCTACACCGTTGGATCATAAATGATGGGTCTCGCACTTATTTCACCATTTCGCAATTTGGCATTTTGGCATTTCAGCATTCCTGTGGTGAGGCATCTCGTCTCTCCAAGTCACTATCTTTGAAATGGAGATTAGCTTCATGCTACCTCCTCCCTTGAGCCTTCGTTGATGTGACCATAGGTTATGACCAGGGGCCAATTCTGAACATGCACTTCACATTTCGCATTTTGGGGAGTCTGTGATGAGTCATCTAGACTCTCCATGTCCTAACCTCGAAAATGGAGTGTGTCTCTTTGAGCTCTTCTCTATAGCTCTTCGATGATGTGACCACTGACGGTGACCAATCACTTATCCATACAATGCTTTCGCAATTTCGGCACTTCGGGACTCCTATGATGAAGAGTCTCGACTCTTGACTCCTCTAATTCCTGGTATCCAAAACTCTGGTCGATGTGCCTATTTTGGGATTTTCGGTGTTTTTCATTTCGACACTTTGGGACTCCTGTGATGAAGAGTCTCGACTCTTGACTCCTCCAACTCCCAATATCCTAAACTCCGGTTGATGTGCCTGTTTCGATATTTTCAACGTTTCGCATTTTGGCACTTCGGGACTCCTATGATGAAGAGTCTCGACTCTTGACTCTTCCAACTCCCGATATCTGAAACTCTGGTTGATGTGCCTATTTCAAGATTTTTGGCATTTCACATTTCGGCATTTCGGGACTCCTGTGATGAAGAGTCTCGACTCTTGACTCCTCCAACTCTCGGTATCCTAAACTCCGGTTGATGTGCCTGTTTCAATATTTTCGACGTTTCACACTTCGAGACTCCTATGATGAAGAGTCTCAACTCTTGACTCCTCCAACTCCCGCTATCCGAAACTCCAAAATGTAGTCTTTGTTTCTGATACCCGAAAAGGAATTTAGCTTCTGATCTTGCCATGCGATCATCGTTGTGTTGTTGGTCATGATCTTTTCCATCAATGATAAACACACATACACTGCACTCTGCATGCACATCTACACTATCTCTTTTGGTCTTCACGAGCTTTCTCTGTTGCGTCTTCCCAAAATACTTCTGGTGCCCACCTAGCACATTATACCTGTACTCCATCCATCATCGTTGTTGTACTTGCCATCAATGACAAGCATACACTGCCTGTAAAACATGTCAAAAATATCCCCCTTTGGCATTGATGGCAACAAAGGCACCCAAACCTGTTCTTTTCTCCCCCTTTGACATCAATGTCAAAGAAAACACGCTCCCCCTGAGCTGTTGCAGTATTTTTCAGAGGTATCATATATTCAATCAATACAACCTCCCCCTAACAAGATGGACTCTCTTAGGTGTGATATGGGATGACACCTAGCTTCTGTCGAATATATTCAAATGGTGTCTTGGCTAGGGGTTTAGTAAAGATGTCTGCAATTTGTTCTATGGTTGGAATGTAATGGACCTGAACAATCTGATTGGTGGCCTGCTCTCTCACAAAATGGTATTTTATGGGAATATGCTTGGTCTTGGAGTGGAATATAGGATTCTTGGACACATTGATGGCACTAGTGTTATCACAATGAATTGGGATCGGTGCAACGTATTTTACCTCCAAGTATGCAAGTGTCTGATTCATCCATAATACCTGAGTGCAACAGGTAGTAGCGGCAATGTACTCTGCCTCTGTAGTTGATAAAGAAATGGGACCTTGCTTTTTACTCAACCATGCTACTAGAGAATCTCCTAAGAAGAACACACCTCCAATCATGCTTTTCCTTTCATCCATGCAGTTAGCCCAATCAGTATCTGAGTAGACTGATAATTGAAAATTTTGATTCTTAGGATACCATAGGCCATAGTTCATTATTTCTTTCAAATATCTGAATATCCTTTTGACAACTAGCAAATGACTCTGTTTAGGTGGAGACTGATATCTTCCTAACATTCCAACAACATGCATTATGTTTGGGCAAGACACTGTGATATACAATAGGTTTCCTATCATTGACCTATATGAACTTTGATCAACATCAGGTGAGTCATCATCATTGCTTAATTTGCATCCAGTAACCATAGGTGTGCCCACAGGTTTAGAAACTTCCATTTGAAACCTTTTCAACATTTCTCTTAGATATTTTTCTTGATAAATGAACATCCGTTCAGACCTCTGAGTAATTTGTAGACCAAGAAAAAATGGCAGTTCACCTATCATAGACATTTCAAACCCAGTCTCCATGGCAGAAGCAAACAATTGTACTATTGAATCCTTATTACAACCGAAGATGATGTCATCTACATAGACCAACACGATGAGAAAATCATTATCCTCTATTTTGATATATATATTGTTGTCAATTGTTCCTCTCTTGAACCCTTTGTCTTTGAGGTACGTATCCAGCCTATGATACCAGGCACGAGGGGCTTGTTTTAAACCATATAAAGATTTCCTTAGATTTCATACTAAGTCAGGGTTATCAGATAGTTCGAAACCCTCTCGTTGTTCCATATAGACTTCTTCATTTAAATCTCCATTTAGAAAAGATGACTTGACATCCATTTGATAGACTTTAAACCTTTTATGACAAGCATAGGCAAGAAATATTCTAATAGCTTCTAATCTTGCTACGGGCACAAATGTTTCATTAAAATATAGTCCTTCTATTTGAGCATAGCCTTTATAGACCAATATTGCTTTGTTCCTGACAACTTGTCCCTGCTCTTTCAACTTATTCTTAAAGATCCATTTGGAACCAATGATATTTTTACCTTCAGGTCTATGAACCATCTCCCATGTATTTTTTTTCTCAATCTGATCAAGTTCATCATTCATTGCTTTAACCCAATGGTCATCTTTGCTAGCTTCATTAAAATTCTTGGGTTCCAGCATAGATATAAAAGCTATATGTGATTGTTTGGTGTTTTTTATTATCTTTCTCCTCATTTGTACACCTTTGTCTTTTTCACCAATTATCTGACTTGCAGGATGATTCTTTTGAGTGATTCTGGACGAGGAATTTGAAGTTGTTTGTTGATTTGAGTCTGTCTGAGTATCTGTGTCTTCATCTGATTCAGAGTCTTCGTTTTCTGATTCTTGGACCTGTTCATCTTCAGCTTCAACCGTGTCCTCTGTAGAATACTCATTATTGTACACCTCTCTTGCTGGGATTCCTTCATCAACTTTTACATCAATACAGTCAACCATTTTATGCAGCCTCTTATTATAGCATCTATATCCTTTACTATTTTTAGCATACCTTAATAATATACCTTCATCAGCCCTGTCATAATATTTTCCAAGGTTCTCATCATTATTCTTTATGTAACATTTACTCCCAAAGACTTTGAAGTGTTTGATTGAAGCAAGTCTCCCATACCACAGTTCATAAGGTGTCTTGTCACTT
>JZKD02S0146662.1:323506-352255 GCA_000966675.3 Picea glauca
GCACTTAGGCATAGTCAGTGCTGCTGATTGTAACTGTTGAGTCTAAGAGGGAGTGTTAAATATATTGTATCCTCAACAGACTAACCGTACACTGCCAGCTGTACTGGACAGTTGTTAGAGGGCTCTTCAGAACTCTTATGTACTTCTTTATACATTTGAATATACTATTCTTTTCTCTCTGCATTTCTCTGTCCTTCACAATTTATCACCGTACACGGGCACCCACAGGACATCTATCAACATATCCGGAAGGCCTGTTCGAGAAAGTGACAGTTGATGCCATGAATATTGGTCACGGGTATATCTGTGCGTGGAATAGAATTGGGTGCGAATCTATTGCACAAGCAAGAAGTTGTGAAAAAAAATCGATATGACACTTTCCAAGAGGCAATCAGAGCTGGGTGTATTTCCTCGACATTTTTCTAATTCTCCTAATGCAATGGTTGAGTTTATGAAAGTGATGGATGCCATTAAAGGTATCTTAAACAAGATTACTGTGATAGGTGATTTCGAGGTTTTTGAGGGTGAGTCTGAAATGCATTGCGCTCCTTGCTTAAGCATGAAGTTCAAGAGTTATTTTTGTGATCTTCTCAAAGAGAAAGAAGTATCAGGGAAGCATTTTCTGTCCGAGGAATTAGAGTTATTAGAAGAGGCAAAGGGCATCACTCTTCCGAACTTTTTACCTCATCCTGCCTTTGTGTCTCTTGTTGAAAAGAAAAGAAGGATCGACTCTATATCTGAGATAAGCAGAGACTTAAGTCATATGTCGTGTGATTGATATTCAAACAGAAAGATACCCCAAGCTGCAGTCACCTTCAAGGAAAGCTTTCAGTATGTTGAAGAGATGATGGAGATGGAGAAAAAAAGATGAATGCATTCAGTACGTTGAAGAGATGATGGAGATGGATAAAAGTATAGTTCCCACTATGAGTCCCAACTACTCGGCGACACAATCGTCCCTGCAAGAGAAGAAGAAAGAATTCATTACTGCCATCGAACAAAAACGGTCGAGCATTAACTACGAAAGTATGGGAGAAATTAAATTGCATGAAGTGCCAAAGTAGAGTGGTATGCTGGGAGAGGCCTTCGAGTTGAAGATTAGTCTCATTTCTTATTGGAACGTGGTAAGAACAAGGGTTGGGGATCAGATCCCACTCCATCTTCGGTTCATTGCACAGAAGTTGGGTAAAAATGAAATTGTCGCGGAGGTTGTTAAAGAAGTGGCAGGACAAGGTTTGCATATGATGGAACATGTACTGGAATAAAGTCTAGTCTTCCTCGTAAAAAGAACGAGCCTGATTAGTAGCGTGAATATGTTGAGAGAATCAAAATCAGCATTGTAAAACTTGCTGGGAAGGTGCGAGAAGCTAAATATTAATGATGGCTAAGTACTGTTTTTCAGTAAACAGGTGTTCAGCATGTATATAATAACTTTGTAGTCAAATTTTGATCATATGTAAATAATTTTTGTTCTAAACTAGCACAGCCGCTAACTCGCGGCTGAGAACGCCGAAAGTTATTGGCTCATGCTCATGAAACAAAACGCTCGAAAATGAAACGCACGCTCGAAAATGAAACGCTCTATGCCAGCTATTGAATATGAAACGCGCCGACAGGTGAGCTGAGTTGAGGTGAGCTGAGTTGAGATGTAAGTACAGTTAAGGAGGAAGTTGAAGTAGTGCAGTTAATAATTCAAACGTGGCAATTATATGGTGTTACAGTAATTTTTTAATATGATTAGGTAAATGTTAAAAAGTAAACAGGTTAACAGATGCATTCAAAAATACAAGAAAGTTATGAAGAGTAAATCACATTCATTGATTTGGGAGGACGACTAAGAATATACCAACATCTTCAATTGTTAGCCATCAGATTAGAATTTTAGATTAAAAGATCATTAATCCTGCCCATTCCCAATAAGTATACCCTTTCAACCTAAATATCTTTAGATTTAAAATGTATCAAAGTACACTGAAATAAAGGTTGTTTGTTTCCTTCAACAATCTTAACGAGGTAGTTTTCATGGATAATTCTTTGAAAAACACTGCAATCTAAAGGGATGGTACATCTAAATTTAGTTGGATGATATTTTAGAAAATCTTAATGCGACCCAACCCTATGTTGATACTTTGTTTGTAAATTTTGTAAAATAAAACTAATTATTCATCCAATTGATAATATAGACATTAGCAGATTGAACACCGAAGGAACTCTCTTTGAGAAGTAATTTCCTTTGTATTTGTTTTAAAAAATGCCTACCAAACTCTGAAATTCTGACCAGAATTTAAAAAACATAAGATCAGATTTTTTATATCAAAATCAGATAGATCGGGTGAGTTGAAACAAACGTTAAGGAAAATTATTCAATAGATAAATTCTAGTGAAAAGAACTAGCTATCACCCTTTAAAGAATACCACCCTTTAAAAATGGGTTCATTGATTATGAACTCGATAGATGATATTAAAATATACCTTGAGAGGTGGAAGAGTTAGATTTTGTACGCTGATTATGAAGCTTGAATATAATAATCTTTTTGTTGGAAACAGTAATTACAAGTCGGTGATATCTTCAGGTCGTCGATTTGTCACTCAGTCAATCTGTGAGACAGTTTGTTTTGACAGTCCACAAATGCAAAGTCTCATGTTTACTCATACTCAGTCTAAGTCAATCGGCAAGAAGTGAAGTTATAAATGAAGCCATACTTTATCTTTAAGTAGTTGAAGAGTTAGTGGTATTAATTGTTGTCTTTAATGTTGAGTCAGTCTTACTTCTACAGGAAGTCACAGTCGGAGTCCATATAAGTCTGAGTCTTTAGTTCTTCGAGATGATGAGTGTGATGCAGAGAAGAAGTTGAGAGGTAGAGAGTAAGGAGAAACAACAACAACTAAGGAGTTGAAGAAGTCTGAGCACACGCTTTGTGTCTTTAAAGTCAATAGAAGTCATTAGAGTCGAAGCTTATCTCAGTTATTGTATTTTGTATTTGTGCACTGCGTCAAAGTTAATATATATCAAGCAGTTTTGTGTGTTGACAAGTTTCTGTCATATATCTGAGTTTATGTTCTAAGCATAGCATTGTGTTATTATGCATCTATAAATCCTTTCATTCAGTGTGTTTTCACAGTGCGCAACAAATCGTGCAGTCTGTGCACTGCGCGGTTAGTTTGAAAAACTCTGTTGTGAAGCCTTTGAGGCAAGGAGTATTTGAAACTACGATGCGCATAACAGTCTGTACGTGTCATGTCAAATCCAAGATCTAGTATCAGAGCAAGTTCTATCAGAATAAGTTCAAGAGCATAAACTCTGTTGAAAGTGAAATATGGCTTCTACCTCAAATCTACAACCCCCCACTTTTACAGGAAATAATTATCAGATGTGGTCCTTGACCATGAAGGCATTGTTCCGAGGTCAATATGTATGGGATATAGTCAAGAATGGATATGTGAAACCAATGGATCAGGCAACATACAATGCACTCACACAAGCTGATAAGGATGTCTTGAAAGATCAAAGAAAGAAAGATGGAAAGACAATGTTTTACATACATCAAGCCATGCATGAGAGCATATTCCCAACAGTTGCATCAAAAAAGCAAGCTAAAGAAGCATGAGACATACTACAAACATCTTATCAAGGTATGGACAAAGTATAGACTTAAAAACTACAATTTCTTAGAATAGATTTTGAAACTATGTCAATGAAAGATACAAATACAGATACAATAGATTCATTTTATACCCATGTTATTGGCCTGATAAATGAAATTAAGTCTCATGGTTAAACCATAAAAGACAAAAAAGTTGTTGAGAAGGTACTTAGTAGTCTTCCTCCTAAATTTGATACCCTTGTTGTGACTCTAGAAGAGAGAAAAGACTTGAGGGAGTTTAGTTTAGATGAACTACAAGATTCCCTCATTAATCATGAACACATATTAAGTAGGTGAAGTATATCATTAGAGAATGCATTTTTCGCGCAGTCATCTATAAGTTGTGGAAGAGGAAGGGGGAGAGCTAACTCTAGAGGCAGAGGAAGAAGTTCTATTAGAGGTGGACATAGTAGAAGTCCTAGAAACACTGGTAGGAGAGCTTAAAACCCAAATACCAGTCAGTCAAGCTATCAAAGAACTGACAAATCAAAGATTCAATTCCATTACTGTAAAAGGTATGGACATTATGCATATGAGTGCACGAATAGACAATATAATCAAAACATGAAAAGTCAAGATCAGTCAAACAATGCAAATAACCAAACTCACCCTATGTTTATGGTGCACGTTAAGGCAATCCTTATAGTATCCCGAGTTGAATGCAATGTTGCTCAAGTAATTCCATGTGACATATGGTATTTAGACTCAGGCTGCAGTAACCACATGCCAAGAAACATATAACTGTTTTCTAGTTTGGATGAGTCAGTCCAAACCAAGGTTACACTTGGAAGAGATATCCAAGTCACTGTCTTAGGCAAAGGCAGTTTAAAAATTTTAATTAAGCAAGGAGAAAAAAACACTATGCCTGATGTATATTATGTTTCTGGTCTGAAACATAATATAATGAGCACAAAACAATTGTTACAAAAAGGATATAGAATCTACATGGTGGGTAATAACTGTGTGATTATGGATAAATTCCCAAGTAATAGACTTATTGCAAGAATTCAGATGACAAGTAACATAATGTTCCCATTGACATTGAATCCAACCAAGAATAAAAACACAACACAAGGTATTGGTAAAGAAAAATATGCGCATTTAGACATTGCATTTACAACAAAAAGTGCGTGCAATTCCAATGAAGAAAATAGTGTGCGCAGTACCAAGAAAGGAGAAAGTGGGACAAAAATGAAGACATTATTCCAGTCTGAAGTGCAGGATGATTCCTGGTTGTGGCATTTCAGATTTGGACATTTGAACTTTGGAGGTATAAAGATGCTACACACAAATGATATGGTAAAATGTTTTCCATTGATTGAAAAACTAGAAAGGATATGTGAAGGCTACATATTTGGCAAGCAACACATAGAATCATTTCCAGTTGGAAAGTCTTGCAGAGAAAAAGATCCACTAGAAATAGTACATTCAGACATTTGTGGACCAATGAAAACTCCATCTATAGGAGGCGGTACTTATTTTATGACATTTATTGATGATTTCTCAAAAAAGACATGGATTTATTTCTTAAAGAATAAATTTGACGCATTGGCTTGTTTTCATCATTTAAATCATTTGTGGAGATATAGAGTGATTATTAGATCAAGTGTCTAAGCATTGACAGAGGAGGAAAATACATTTCAAGAGAATTTCAAAACTTTTGTAAAGTTCATTGCATCTACAAGCAATTTACTGCGCGATATACACCACAACATAATGGTGTCACATAAAGAAATAACAGAACCATCATGGAAATGGCGTGCAGTATGTTGGCAGCCAAACATTTTTCAAATGAGTATTGGGATGAGGTTTTAGCAACTATGGTATACATATTGAACAGATGTCCGACAAAGAGTGTGAAGAACATAGTTCCTCAAGAAGCCTGGACATGATTAAAGCATAATGTGGCACACTTAAAAGTTTTTTGTTGTGTTTCATATGTACATGTTCGAGATGAGTTGAGAAAGAAGATGGACAATAAAGGACATAAATGTATATTTGTTGGGTATTCTAAAGACACAAAATCATACAATTTGTATGACCTTGTCGCAAGAAAAGTCATAATCAACCGCGATGTTCAGTTCATGGAGAATGAAGCATGGAATGGAAGCATAGAAAAGACCGTCAAAATTATTGATGCAATGGAGCATGATGACACATAAGAAGAGGAGGTTCAAACACCATGTAAAATTCAGTGCATAGTCCCTTCTACACCTGGAACTGTGACACAAATCAAAACGTAGAATAATCCAACAAGAACGATAGGTGCGCAATCTACACCTAGAACGCATCAAACATCAACAAGTAGTCTAAGTAGATCTACATCCTGAGATCCAACTTTAGAAAACTTGTTACCAAGAAAGACAAGAAGTTTGTGCGACATCTATAATGACGACGCAACACATTCATTTTCAATTTTTTATTTGTTTTCACAAATAGATGATCCATTAAATTTTGAAGAAGCTATCAAAGATGATGTATGTGCACAAGCCATGGATGAAGAAATCATATGTATAGAAAACAATCAGATATGGAAGCTAGTAGATGTACCTGAAGATAAGGATGTGATTAGTGTGAAGTGGATTTATAAAACCAAGCAAGATGCAGAAGGAAATGTGCAAAAGCACAAGGCAAGGTTAGTTGCAATAGGTTTTACACAACAACCTAGAATTGATTTCATTGAAACATTTTCACCAGTTGCGTGCATGGACACAGTCAAAACTGTGTTAGCAATTGCCACACAGTACAAGTGGCAAGTTTATCAGATGGATGTAAAGTCAACATTTTTGAATGGACATTTAGAATAAGAAGTGTATGTGGAATATCCACAAGGCTATGAGGTTCTAGGACAAGAAGACAAAGTGTACAGATTAAAGAAAGCACTGTATGGATTAAAACAAGCTCCTAGAGCTTGGTACAGTCGCATAGATTCCTATCCCACACATAATGTATTTCAGAGAAATGAAAATGAGCCAATATTGTACATCAAATAAAATCAACAAGGTAATATGTTAATTGTTTTCTTATATGTAGATGATTTGATTTTTACAGGTGATTTTGGCATAGAAGAACTCAAGTCAATCATGAAGGATGAAATTGAAATGAATGATTTGGGGCTTATGAGATATTTTTTGGGAATCGAAGTTCACCAATCCAAAGTTGGTATATTTATCTCACAATCTAAGTATGCACATGAAATTATGAAAATATTCAATATGATAAATTCCAAAGAAGCTCCAACACCAGTCATAATAGGAGTGAAGTTAAGAAAGGAAGATAAAGGGTTAAAAGTGGATCCCACATTGTTTAAAATACTGGTAGGTAGTCTTATGTATCTCACAACAACAAGACTTGATATTATGTATGGAGTGATCCTAATTTCAAGTTGCATGGAAACTCTAAAAGAATCACATTGGAAGCAGGGAAAGAGTATATTGAGATATGTGAATGGAACAATAGATTTTGGCATTAAGTATTCCACTTCAAAATATTTCAGACTTATTGGATACACTGAAAATTATTGTGGAGGTAGCATAGATGATAGGAAAAGTACCTCAGGGTACACATTCCATTTTGGAATAGGCAAGGTATCATGAGCATCAAGGAAAAAACCCATAGTGACTCTTTCTTCAACAGAAGCAGAGTACGTTGCAACTACAAGTGCAACTTGTCAAGCAGTTTGGATGAGAAGAATGTTAAAATATTTTTTGCAGGAACAACATGAACCAACAATAGTATTTTGCAACAACAATTCAGCCATCATGTTATCAAAGAACCATGTGTTTCACATGAAAACTAACCACATTGATAAAAGGTATCATTTTATCAGAAAATTGGTGAATAGCAAAGAGATCTATTTAGAGTTTTTTAGGTGAAAAGAACAAGTCAAAAACATTTTTACAAAGGATTTAGCAAGAGATGCATTTCAACATCTGCACAGTAGTCTAGGAGTCTACATAGTAACAAATGACTAACTGTGAAATTGTAAACTCTTTTTTGATGATTTTTTTTGTAATCTTGCCTACTTATAATTAAGGGGGAGTGCTGGAAATAGTAATTACAAGTCGATGAGATCATCATGTCTCCATCGATTTGTCAGTCAGTCAATTTTCCAGTAGTTTTGTCATTCAACTGATCTATCAAATAGGCAGCCTGTCTGATAGTCTGCAAATGCAAAGTCACACGTTTACTCAAACTTAGTCTAAATTATTCAGTTGACAAGCAGTGAAGTTATAAATGGATCTTATCTTTATCTTCTCGAGCTCAGTTAAGTAGTTGAAAATTCAGTCGTATTAATTGTCATCTTTGATGTTGAGTCAGTCTTACTTCTACATGAAAATTAATCCAACCACTTGAAAATGAACACTTTCTTACCATCTATATATACAGATATATATATGGCCACAGGTAAGGTCTTATAACAACAGGTGAAAGGGAGTGGCTTAGTGGCAATGTGTTTAGCATTACTATTCATGGTTTCGATGATCGATGTGATCCCTTTATGAATTATCTAAAGTTAATAATTATTCATGTTCCCTTGCCCCGTAGGGTTTGGAGTAATGAGAACTTGTGTTATTTAGATTTAACCAAATGAAGATCTAAAGAGTCTTCTCTCGAACTATAAGTTAACTATAACAAAACAGTGGTCGTGTACATTTGCTAACTTGTCGAATCTCGGAAGAATTCATTTACTTCTCGAATTAACTTGATGTGAGAGAGAGGATTACTGTTAGAAGGAAGTTAAGGCTCTGCATCTAAATTTTTAATGGAGATCCTGAGTGTGCGAGTTACGATGCTATTACATGATATTTCAACCATTCTAGTCATGCCAACTCAGCCTTGTCACATGGTTAGACCATCCTTCGTACCTTCAACATTTAATTGAGTAGGTAAGGTTCCTATTAGGGTTTTTATGTGTTTACGGTTTGCATTGTGGAATTCTACGATCGACTCTGTGTATTACTTCCTTAGCAGAGGGGATTGTCGACAATGGAGGTTCATTTAACCTACGAACTGACAACATGGCTCTGTTTCCCCTTGTAAGTCTTTAACATATTACTCTGGTAAAAAACGAGGTGGCTCTTCGGAAAACCGTTTCATTTTGTAACTTCTATTATACACTTTTCTTTACGCTCAAAACTTCCCTTATTGCTATTCCTCTGTAAACCTTTCTAGTTGTCTCTGTACCCATAGAAGGGGTATTGTTAGGTCATTCATTCCTCGAACCTTATAAGATAATGACATTTCTGAGAATGCATCTGCATCGCTTGTCTGTGTGGTAAATCCTAGGGTTTTGTAACCTTATGCTAATGTTATTCTTAAAGTCCGTAAGTCGAGGCCTGAAGTTAAACTTCGTGAGGTTGTACAAGAATTCTCTTTCGAAATGGAAAGGTCTCGATGTGTACTATTGTAGTTTCACTTTTGTATAGGGGCGAACCCCTACTTCTATAGTTTATCAAATTTCAGCTAGTTTCCTCACATGTATTATTTTCTTTATTTCTAAAGTATTTATGACTGACGTCAAAATATGATCTCTCCGATTTTGAACAGTTCAATAATGATATCCTATGGTTCATCAGATCTTGTGCTTATAGTAGATATTGCCTTTATCATTGTCTTTTCGTTTGGATTCGATAGGAGGGTATCTCTATATTGCTTGTTGATTTATAACTATTCTATGCAATTTGGTTCTAGAAGGGTTAGACTCAACCAGTTAGATATAGTCCCGATTCTATATGAAAAGATTATACTATGTTTCACACTGCGTGACTTATACCATTTATTTAATAAAATAAACCTAATACTGTTGATTATTGCATTTCATTAAGACCGTTGGATATTGTGTAAAGATTTCCTTCTCATTGGTTTTATTCGTTTCAAGAATTGGTATATATAACTAATGATGGACCTTGTTGATGCGAGGGTACCCATCAAGGAGTTATCTCACCATCCACCCTCAGCCCAGACGTCTACCCAGCCAGAGAGCGACAAGGGGAAAGGAAAAATTTGATGGCCTGGGAGTCAGAAGTAGAGTGCCACTCTAGCATACTCAGTTATTAACAATTATCATTATGTTGGTGTTCCTTTTCCTTTCTTTCATATAAATGCTAATATTTTTAAATGATAAATCTTTCAGGGCTTTCGTATGCACGATGATCTCAGATATTTCGTTCTTGTCTTCGACACAAAAGGTATCCGAGTTCCCTTTGTAAACCCTTCAGGAGTTCAAACAGTGAAGGACACAGTTTCACTCTAGTTTTATAGATGTTTGGTATAGCTTCGTTCGATTTCATATAGTGGTTAGAAAGGGGTGATTACCCAGTTGTACTCTTGACTTTATGGTCCAACTTCTATATGTAATGACTCGCTAATTGAAATAATGTAATGATTGTTGAATGCTTTATTCAAATCTTTTTGCCACTCTGGTATCATCCTAACCTTGCGATGTTGTGGCTGTCGTCTTACATTGTATAATCGGTTTCAAATGTTTGCATTGCTCGAATTATAGTTATGCATTGTATGAAAAGGGACTTTATAAAATTATGGGTCTATACTTTGTGAGTTGAACCTATTGTACATACATTTCATGTTATATATATAATGCCATAAGAATCTTCCATATCGTTTTGCCTTACTTCGAGATTTTTGTGAATAATGAGATTTTGTAGTTTTCCATTGTAAGATCCGGAAGTATATTTTCTTCCTTACTTTTGAATTTCGAATTCGCATGAATATGATTGACAGTCGAGTTCATTTAAAATGTTTTTGTATATTCATTCACCTACAGGTCTGTAAGCCTATGATCATAGGTACATGTCTACATTATTTAATTTCATTTATGTTGTAAATATAAAGAAATCTTGAGCTGTAAAACAATTTATTGCGAGGGTTCAGATTCTATGTTCAGTACTTCATTTATACAAATATAGTTACATGCCAGTGGAACAATTTATTTATTTATATAATATAGAAATAGGTCTTTGTGTATATATATAGGTTTTCTATTGCAAACATTCAATCTTAGTTCCTTCTATAACGTTTGCACATATTGCCAACTATAAAATTGGCCTATGTATGTACTTATAAATCTATATGTAATGCATATATATATATATATATATATATATATATATATATATATATATATATATATATATATATATATATATATATATATAGCGGAAACACTATTGTTTCGTAACAGTTCTCATTCAAAGTTATGTGAGAATGGAAGTCTCGACTAAGAAATATGATTATGAAGTTTTAATTACAGAAATGTACATACACATGTATATGGACTTGATTTTAGTTCCACTTCACATAGATAATCCCGCCTAAGGAGTTTTCAGCATACTGGGAAAGTATCCTATAGTTTTATCACCGTGCAATAGTAATTTAGCCTACAGAATGATCATTTCCAGAAATTAGTCATTCATACCCTTCCAACAAATACAAGGAATTATAGAAATCGTTCACTTTTAAAATCAACAGAAAAGAGTCACTCAACTAAACTCTATTGAGGCATTTCGTCATTTATTTTTAAGCTTCACACAATCAGACAACTTCATCCATGGAAATATTTCAATTCAGATTAACAGATGCATTACATCAGTATATAATCATTCAAACAGAGAAGGAATAGGTTAACATATCTGAACCATTTCGCGGGAAGACAAAGAGAACATCCACGTTCCTCCCAATCGTAGAACAAGGCAGCCAAATCACTTGTCCTGTTCACCCCCTTGCCTGACCATGAATCCATGAGGGCTAACTCGGAACTCCTCCTCAACAATATCGTTCCACTCCAGAAATCTTCTCCTTGCCTCACTCTCAGAAAGTAGTATTCATAACATCAAGAAATCGGTAATATTTTCCCCAGCATACTAGGCAGCGTCCTGCCTCCTCACATATGATATATATCCAAGAACCAAAAATGCGTAGTTCTTTTTCCCCTTGGGAATTTTTTCATCTTTTCAAATCCCTGATTTTCAGGCGCTGCCAATGGCCAAATTCCTAATTTGCCACTTGTAACAATCAGCGCTGAGGTAGTTCCAACATGTTCCCCACTCATGGAGTCATGGTTAATTGATTTTAACATGGTTGTTCCATTTGTCCTCCTGGAATAATTATAAAATATTTTGTTTCATACAAGTAAGTAATTAGTTAAATCAGATCAGATCTCTGCCCAACAGTCATAATCATTAATTACAGTTAACCAAA
The DNA here is from genome assembly GCA_000966675.3 of Picea glauca. NCBI lineage: Eukaryota > Viridiplantae > Streptophyta > Pinopsida > Pinales > Pinaceae > Picea > Picea glauca. Next base: position 335,371 of record JZKD02S0146662.1, read on the forward strand.
TTCGAAATTCGGAATTGCCATAAATGGCAAAATTTTTCCAAATTCGAATTTACCAAAAACAAAATAATTTTCCTAAGAAATTTCAATTTCAAAAATACTTTTTTTGGGGGATGTCACATGTAAAGTCAGGAGAAGTCATCACATCCGAAGCTTATCTCATTTATTGTATTTTGTATTTGTGTAGTACGCCAAAGTTAATATATATCAAGTATTTTTGTGTGTTGACAAGTTTCTATCATATTTCTGAGTTTATGTGCTAAGCATAGCAGAGTGTTATTCTACATCCATAAATCATTTCGTTAAGTGTGTTTTCACAACGTGCAACAAATCGTGCAGTCTGTGCACTAGGTTGTTAGTCTTGAAAACTTTGTTGCAAAGCCTTTGTGGCGTGGCACACAGTTTTTGAAACTGCGTTGTGCAGGACAATTTGTCCCCGCTATTCAATTGTTTGGACGGTAAGCAAATTTTACACTGTTTTTCTTGGAAAATAGGTATATATAACGAAGATTAAAGGGGAGCTCTATTTTGTAACTTAATAATCATGACACGAATCTTGTATTACTTGCGAATTAAAAAAGAAGTGCATCTTCCGTCATTTATACACCCCTTTATCTTAATAATCACGACAATAAATCTTGCTCACTTTATACAACTCTTCACTGATTATTCACATACAACCGAATTCCCGGTGTTCGTGGATAATATGAATGTTGTGCAGAAATCCTACAGTTTGTGGACAATACAAATGTTTGCATGCCCATTCTCGACCAAATTCTTCTAACAACTTTCCTTCAAGTTATTGAGCTTCAATGAGGAGAACGATGCACTTCACAAACTGCTGAGAGGACGTTTTACTTTACTTCATTACTTGAGACGTCTCACTATCCTTCATTACTGCACAACATCTGTAAAACAAAATTGAGATCCTCACCACTTAAAAATAAATCTTCTATATAACTTAATTAAGACTTAACGAAACGTACATCAATAACCATCTTTTTAACCTATTAAAAAGGATGAAACATACATAAACGGAATATTGAAAACAATGCAACCAAATTAAACTCTACGAGGCATTCTGTTAGGTTTCAACTGGACATTGTTTCAAACTTTAACGTACATTGTTAGACTAAATATAAAAGTAGTTATAATATATACTTCAAATATAAGTTTAGACCATATATAAAAGTATTTATAATATATGCTTTAAATATAAGTAGTTAAGATCTCAATATATATTTCAATGAACATGTACATTGTTAGACTAAATATACGAGTAATTATAATATATACTTTAAATATAAGTTAGACTATATATAAAAATATTTATGATATATGATTTAAATATAATCATAATATATACTTCTTTTTCACGCGAAAAGAATATATTTATTGTTATTCTGATTAGAATCAAATGAAACTTTCAATTTACAATAGTTGTGTCTTCCATGATTGGAATATTCCTTCTCCTTCTACATCTTTTACCTGTGTTAACCTGTGGTCATTTTATTTGTCTAAAACACTTTATAACTCAACAGATTTTTCTGATTAGAGCCACCTTATAGAATGTGTAATTCCCCGGATCTAACAGTAGATCCATTGATGAGCTCTTCGAAAAATAGCCACCCTAGAGTATCATTGAGAGCCTTTTTGGATAAGTTGTCCACAACTTTGTTAAATTGTCTATGGATGTGCATGAAGTTTATGGTTTCAAAACTTTTCTTTAATGTGTTGATCTTCTCCTTCCAGTGGCTGAGATAGTTAAGATCTAGATTGGCTTTGTCATTTATCTAATCAATGATGACCTTTGAGTTGCCTACCACCATTAATTTTTTAAAAGAGTAATGTGTGGAAAGTAGAAGGATTCCCCACAATCCCATCATCTCAGATTTCATATTGTTCCCTCTTCCTCCAGCAAAATGAGCTTGGATGGTGTGTCTGGAAGTGATTTTTAAATAAATACCTATGCCACACTATTTTCTGCAGCTGCAGCATCAAAGAAGCCAACTGGGTTGTCATTGAAGTAGATTGGATTAAGTAATACTTATAAATTGACTGCTTCCTCTTTATATGGGTGTTCTTTAATGGAGAGGAGAATTTTCTTGTATATCTCGGGGTCATTCTTTGTCCATTTTTCAAACATATTTTTTTTCTGTATTTCCAAATGTCCCACATAATAAAAAAATGGAATGTGTCTTAAGTTAGGAAGTTTGAAGAACCAGTGTTTTAAATTTTTCTCAATGGTGGCTCTCTTCCAATCACTACCAATCCTCAAAGTTGTGAGGACATTGGCCCAAATAAGTTGTGTGATCTGGCATTCTACCAAAAGGTGTGTGGCATATTCTTCAGCTTTAAGGCACAATGCACATACTGAGGGGCCAATTCCACCTCTTTTTTGGTAATTGATACTTGTGACTATGCAGTCTTGTATGCAGAGCCACATGAAGAATATTATTTTGATTGTAATATTAACTGTCCATATCGCTTTATGCCACCACTTCTCTACAACTAGTTTATTTGTATAAAGTATGGACTGATATGCTAATCTGGTCGTGACCTTACCGGTCAAACGGTTCCAAGACCAAAAGAGTTTGTCCTTTGCATTGCTCAATCGGATGCAACTGCTTCTGAGATTTTGAGTGAAATATTCCCATTCCATGCTGTGTGTATCACATAATCCCAACTGTTGGGCGTTCATCCACTATTGATGAGCTCCAGTTGTGTCGATCACGGTGGCTTGAGATAACAAAAAAATATATTGATTATTTAATTCCTGAAGGAGCGATTTGGAAAGGTGATAGTGATCCGAGCAACTAATGAATGGGTCACGCCCGAGAACAATACGATGTCCTATCCCAATTTCCCATGCCAACCAATGTTTGATAATCGACAAAGAAAGCATCATATTTTGCCCGATAATAGAAGAATTTTGGGTGGAGTGGGCGTCCTTACATAACCAGGAGATGATATCTAATCCTTTTAGATATTTATTCATGAGAATTATGTTCCATAGATTGGTTTCAAAAAGACCTCTCCAACAGGATTTGGCTGCAAGAGAAAGAGCAAACCATGCTAGGCATTTAATGCCCCACCCTCCATATTGTTTTGGCTTTGCTAGATTTCTCCATTTAGTAAGGTGAAATGTAGTGGCTTTTTTGCCCCCTTTCCAGATAAATCTACTGATCATATGATGAATGCACTGGAGAAAAGAAGTCAGATCTTTCACCAGGCTAAGCCAATAAACTGGAATGCTTTGTAAAACTGAAGTTTCCAGAGTGAGTCTGCCACCCAAGGAGAGCCAGCGATAGGTCCAATTCCCAATCTTATTTTCTATTTTCTTGATAAGCCACATCGAATCACTGATTCTGTAGCTATTTGGTTTCAAGAAAAAGACAAGGTACTACATCTCATGATCAAGGCTTTCAAATTGTATTTTGAATTCTGAAAGAAGGAATCTCCTTAGAATTAGATCAATATTCTATGCAATAAAAACAGATTTGTGACAATTAATAGATAGTTCTGTAGCCGCACAGAAATTGGATAGGATAGTTTTGAGAGTTATCCAATAATCAAGTTTCTGGATCCTAGAATGAGGACATCATCAATGAACAAAAGGTGTGAGATAAAGGTGCCAGTAGCAACTTTGAGTCCTTGAAAAGTTCTCGTTTCCACTGCTTGAGTCATCATTCCGCTAAGTGCTTCAATAACAAGTAATAAAATCAAGGGTGACAATGGGAAACCCTAACATAGACCCCGATGGCATCGAAAGAAGTCTGTGGGAATTCCATTCACCAGGACTGCCGTGTTGATCGAGGAAATGCAACCCATAATCCAATTAATGACATGTATATCAAGTCCAATCTGGTCAAGCAACAAATGGAGGAATTGCCAACTGATACTGTCATAAGATATTTTTAAATCAAGTTTTAGGATGACCGAGTTCAATTTTTTCAACTTTACCGAGTGGAGACATTCTTGAGTAATGCCCACAACATCAAAAAACATTCTATCTTTCAAAAATCTGAATTTTTCTGTGGAGATACAATTGGCTAGAGTATCTTTGATTCGGGAGGCAATAATCTTGGAGATGAATTTGTAAGAGAAGTTGCACAAAGCAATGGGTCTGAAGTCGTTGAAATTGACAGGCTTACAGATTTTAGGAATTAGAGTGAATAACGTTGCATTTAGAGCTCCAGGGATAATTCCTGTGAGACGTGACTCTTCCACAGCTCTAAGCATATCCTTACCCATAATCTCAAAGAAGTGCTGAAAAAGTTCCTGAGTCCATCCATCTGGACCAAGACTTTTGTCTTTGGGCATAATGTCAATAGTGTCTTTTAGCTCTAAGAGTGTAACAGGTTTACCTATAGTCACAGTGTCAGACTCCTTGAAGAAGCATGGAACCGTATTTAATACATGAAGTTGTACGTCAATGTTTTCAAACTCAATGGCTTTGTACTGAGTTCTGAAGTGATTAAAGGCCAGCAAATGTTACACAGAATCGGTTGAGACTAAATTTCCTTCAGAATCGGTTAGGTCCCAAATAATATGTGTTGGATTACCGAGAGGGGGGGTGAATCAGTAATAGCATAATTATAATCCTTTTTCTTCAAATGTTATATCAATGTAGAATTATTATCCAATAATGAGCAATAAGAAATAAACAATCACACATATACACAGTACACCAGTGTTTTACGTGGAAACCCAAATCGAAAGAAAACCATAGAATGTTTTTTCTTATATGTCTTGAAGAATTACATTCATTGGAAGCACCAACTTCATTTGTTTTCCAGCTGCAACTAGAAGGAGGCTCCAACCCCCTGGTTTCTCAGGCTACAGCCTGAGGGAAGCTCCAACTCCCCAATTCTCTGGCTACAACTAGAAGGAGGCTACAACCCCCTATGTTCTTTAGCTACAACCACCTATCCTTGCCCCATCCAACCGCCCTGAAGTAGAAGTAGAATGATGGAACCACTGTCTACCTGTCAATGTGAGATATACTTTTGTACAACTGTATCAACCTGTACCACTGCACTGTATCCAATCTGTACAACTTCCCTATAATCAAACCGTACCTGAATTGAACATGTATCTACAAAAATACAACAGATATGCGACCTGTAGTGATGTAGCCCGCGTATGTACGCACCCTATCTGTTATGCAACCCGTGTATGCCTTCTGAAACTAGGGTTTCCTTTTCACTTGAAAAATTTTGACCCTCTGTAACTTCTTTCACATTGATATGTAACCTGTCACTGTATCCAGACTGTAAATGTACCCTGTGCATGCATACTCATACATAACCTCTACTCAAGGCAAGTATGTCTCTCTCTAGTCATGTGTCATATAGGTATGTGTAATCATGAACAAGTATAATATCTCTCACATGATCTTAGTTATCAACCCCTTTTTGATATTCAATTTCTCAATACATCAATAAATACAAGATCTCAACCATTTACCATAAAAAATCTTAGCCATATGCCAAGAAATACAATATGTTCCTCAACAAGAAGTATCAATGATAAATATACCAGCATTGTATTTCTGTAGATCTGACTTATACATAAGATCCCATGTAGCCATTAGTCTCTCTAGGGAGAATCCTCAAATCTCCATTGCCATTCCTCATGCATACATCAAAATCCAACTATTCATAGAAATAAGACATACATTTTGAACCAATGGATGGATCTGATGTATCTGAGCACTCCAGACCTTCCTAGAAGCTTGATCTCAGAATCTAGAACCTCTGCACCTTCATCTTCTCAAGTTTCATGGCTTTATCAACATATACTCACCCTATACATAGTCAACCCGCGTACATACTCACCCTATACACAACCAACCCGCATATACCTTCAATGTTTACGCACCCTATAAACAGATAGATCACGTATGCATCAGAAAATGGGGTTTTCTATAAATCTGAGAATTTCACCGTCAATCCTTCATGCTACCTCAAGCGTTCGCTACTTCAGATGTATCCACAAGTATTTACAAGAAGCTTTACACAAGAAAATAGATATACAAAATGTACAAGTGTGTTTTTATGAGTGAGCTTTGTCTCTTATTTATATCTTCATGTAGCCTTACACATTCCTTATTTTAGGGCTTCTTCATTTAAAATAATTTATTTTTGCAAAGCACTTTGACTCTTGGGGGCTTCTATAAGAATTATGAGAGTTCTCCAACTTCATATGGTCATAACTCTCTAACCGTGACGAGTTATGTGACGTTCCACATACCACCAGAAACGACATGACAATCACTATCCATCTAGGATATTTTCCCTGACAAATTCACTATCCTTCAACTCATTATTCCAGAATTAAACATGGGTTCTCTTACTCCGCAAAGCGTCTTCACGTGAGGGCTTTCACCATAAGGGGACCACTTTGGAGTTCATCCATATTTACTTCTTATCAACCAAGATGAGACAATAATGAGTCATATTTAAATCAAACAATCTTGGGTCCATTACCCAAACCTTTGTGCCGTGGGGCTTTCTTCAAGGGTTGACATCAATGACAACCAACCTTAATCAACAGTATTATGGCTGCATCTCTAAGTTGCGAACTTTTGGAAAAAAATGGTATTCTTATCACCCTTTTATAACCAGGTCGCTCGGCTTCGGAGTCTCCAAGTTGCTTCTTCATGAGATAAAATCTCATTCTTCTTTTGTGTTAAATCCTGGAGAATGTTTAAATCCTCTGCATCGAATAAATGAGATAGATTGTTGTCAAAAAGTTCTGTAATTTGGTCTTCTAAACGCACCAGATCAACCTTCATATTGTGTTTCTTTTTAATTTTCCATTTGATGACAACCTGATTCAGGTATTTAAGTTTTTCACATAGCAGAAGGATAGCAGAAGAGTCCATCCACTCTTGTATATAAGCCCATGTTGTATGAACAAGAGAAATAAAAGCAGGGTCTTCAATCCATGTACAATTGAACTTAAATGGTGTCATCGAATGTTGTGGGGGACCTTCAATTTGTAGACAAATCGATTGATGGTCAGAGATCGTTGAATATTCTACCCATGTTCTGAAATGGTGGTGGCCGCCAATCATTTTGGAAGCTAAAATGAAACGGTCTAGTCTTTTTGAGATACCATTGGACCCGAATCTGTCGGTTTTCCAAGTGGGGGTGAGGACTGAAGGCTGGAGATCAATAATCCCTTATCTATGAAGGATAGCATCGAAAAAATCTGCCTTTGGATCAGTCCTTGCAAATGTTCCCTAGACTTCATTAGCGGAAAGGGTAAAATTGAGATCACCTCCTAAAATAAGGTTGTCTTCATGGAGAAGACCCGAATCAAAAAGTGTTTGCCAGAAGGGCTTGCGGTCGCTATAGGGAGCATAGAAATTAAGGAGTTTGTAGGAGGATTTAAATATTTTGATCTTACCATCTATCAAGATCCCTGCAAAATTACCATAATCTTGAAAATTTGCATTATCAGGGTTCCAGCCAGTGAGCAAGCCTCCAGAGTGGCCTGGGGAGTCTAAGGCAACAGTGGACCAGTTTGGAAGGCACTGTAAGAACATTTATTTCACCTTTTCACTAAGGACCTGGGTTTCTTGAAGAAAGACTATGTCCGTCTTGAGATTAGAAAATAACCTTTTGAGGGAAGTTAGCTTAGTGGGGTTTCCAAACCCATGGAGGTTGAGAGATAAAAGGTTCATTAAGAGACAGTGTTGGATGATGAGGGTGCTCTAAGTGTTGTGGGTAAAGGACAGTCAGGTTCATGAACAATGGGGGAAGATCTTAAAGGGGAAGCCTCTGAAAAGGTAAAGTCAGCAAGTCCACCCTCTATAGAGCCTAGGGGATTTTTGGGAGGTCTGATGCGGTTTTTTCTGATAGTAACATTGGATCGATCAGGAGGGGTAAGGGGAGTGAATGCATGACCGTGAGGGGGAAGGGGGAGAGTGGTGTGAGTGAGAGGGTAGGGAGTGTAGTTGGCTTAGTGGAGGGTTCAAGAGAGCATTGGGTAGGAGCAGACAAAGGAAGGGGTTGAGCGAGGGAGACAATCGAGAGGGGAGATGGAGATGAAGGGGGGGAAGGTTCAGTAGAGTGGCAAAGATCGGGACAGGGAGAAGGATGTTTGTCTTCTATTTGTGGATCCCGTGTGGGTCGAGCAGGGAAGTTGCTGGATAAAACCTTTTTAGAGGGAGCAGGGAGGGTAGAGGAGGATTCCAGTTTATCCATGAGCATTTGCCAAAAGTCTTCAAAAATATCAAGAACCCAAGATTCATTTTCTTTTAAGTAAAAAAGCTCATTTACAGAGAGTTTTAAAAAGAAGGACATGAAGATATCCCGCATCTTACTGAGGAAGGAGTCATGTTCCAAGGACTGAGGTAGATCTCGTCCAGTCAGGTTCATTGAGGAGATGGGGGTTGAAGTTTTGGTCGAAGGACAATTGCGTCTCAAGTGCCCTCAAAGATGAAATCTAAAGGGATCCCTCCAATAGTCAATAGACTTTTTGAAGGAGTGTTCACCAACATTGATCTCAATGGAATCCGGTAGGTCGAGCTCAAGGTCAAATTCAGCTAAGACCCAAGCTGCTCTTTTATTTGACCAGTTGAGAGAGCAAGGTTCGAAAAAGATAAAATTTCCTGCAGTGTTAAAAATCGTCTCCATTATTGGTAATGTCCCAGGAAATCTGGCAGAATCATCCATAACCACCTTTTGTTGAAGGTACTTGAGAAAGGGTGGAAACCTGGTGTCCATCGCTTGAGCATGAGAACTCCTTTGTCTAAAATCTAGGGCCATGAAAGGATTAACTGAAGATCTGCTTCAGACAGGAAGTGGAAGATGTACCACTGATTAGAGAGGTGGATGATCCTCGGACAGTAACCAAGGATTGGTTTTCAGCAGTCCTGAACCCACCGAGAAAGGCATGCATTCTGCATCTTCAAATAGTAAAATCTCCCAACAAGTGCGCGTTTAGCAAGCCTAGCGATCCTGTCCTTTGCAACATCCTTCCCGAGAGTACAGATCGGGAGAGGTTGTCTCACCTTCCAGGCCCTAATATTTCGATTAGAGCGGCCCAAAGCTCCAGAAAATCTGTTATTTCCAGCTCCAGTCCGTGGGGGGGGAGGCCGAGAGGGGTAGGGAGAGGTAGAACCAGTAGGAAGGGTCGTCGCAGGGAGAGAGGGGTGAGAAGGAAGGCATGGGCGAGGATGTTCAGAGGAGGAGCAAGGTAGGGTTGTGGTAGATGGCGGTGGGAGATGAAAACCTGGATCGATAGGGGAGAGGGACTTTTCGACGTGAGGATCTGGAAGGGGCTCAAGAGAAGGGCTAGTGGTCGCGGGGGGGTTAGTCGAGGGATGTCTAAGGCAATCGTAGAGTAGTTTATAAGTGTCATCAATTAGGAACAGGTAGGAGAGCGTAAAAGTCTGTGGGGGTCCACAATGACAGGGTGGAGAGGATCTATAAAAGAGCAGGGGTGGAGTCGAAGGGGGAGGCCGCGCTTAGTGGAGATCTCGTGGACAGGTAGGTGTGGGGCGGGTAGGGGCTAAGAAAGGGACGTGGTGTGGAAACTCCGCAACCAATGATTCAACTGTCGATCTGGCCATCATTATCGATTGGATCCGCTGGATATGGCGAGGTGTAAAGGGGAGACAGTGCAGTTCCAGTGTACAAACATCACTGCAGCTCAACCTGTAGAAACCAGGTCTGGTAGTGGGATCACTGTCATCAAATGACAATAATCCCGACCTGTGGAAACCCTAAAACGCTTACCATACCTCTCAGTTCTTTTTGGTTTCAATGAACATATAGTTAAAGATTATAATAAGTATTTATAATAATAGTTAAGATCTCAATATATATATATATATATATATATATATATATATATATTTCAATTTCAATGTCAATGGAACATATATTTCCATGCTGCAATGTAACAGATAGTTAAATATTATGATAAGCATATTTATAAAATATGCTATAGTTAAGATCTTACTATATTTAAATTTCATTTCAGTGTAACATATAGTTAAAGATTATGATTTTAGCCACTTATTATGATTTTAAACAGGGTAAGTTATATATGTAGTTAATTATTGTTTAAATACTATATACAATTTATATATAATCATAAATTTATAGATCCAGTTTAGTAATTATTGTTAACTTAAATTATTGAATTTTTTAATTATTTTTTAATTCCATTTTATGAAGAAATCCTATTTTGATCTTTTAATTTACAAGTGTAAACTATTTATAGATTCAATTTAATAATAATTGTTAACACCGTTTTGATACCAATTCCGCAAAACATTCTAAATTGACATTCTTAATTTCTTGAAATTTTATAGATTCAATTTAATAATTATTGTTAACACAGTTTTGATACCGATTCAGCAAAACATTCTAAATTGACATTCTTAATTTCTTGAAATTTTATTGTTTTTTAATTCCATTTTATGAAGAAATTGTAAAATCTTTATAGATCTAATTTAATAATAATTATTAACTTATTTTTTTAAATTTTATTGTTTTTAATGAAAAGTTGAATTTTGATTTTTTGATTTAGATGTGTAAAATCTGTCTAATCATAAAGGTTTAAACTCTCTAGATTTTGTCTATAGACAACAATAATCTTAGTTGTCTTGTTTTTCGTTTTGTTTCCTTTTCTTTTATCAATTCTTTTAGTTGTTGCTTCAAATGACAAACATATTCTATCTAAAATTGCTCGGTAAGTGTGCCATTGACTTAAGGGTTTTTATTTTTATTTTTTTTATATAGATTTTAACCCTCCAATGTTTTGGACGTAATTGTAAATAAATGAATACAATTATTGCCAATAAGTATATAATGACTCTGTATAAATTATGTAAATATATTGAATGAATTTATAGTGTAGGATGTATTTCCATAAATATTTTTTCAAATATACAATGAGGTACATTTGTTATGGTATTTTTAAGATAAGTAAATATAATTTTTAAAATTAATATAATAGGTTTAAAGTTGGCTATAGAAGAAGATGAGAGGGGGTATGAGTCTTTTAGAGGAGAAGATGAAGTGGGTCCAAGGGGTTTGAAAATAATCGTGAGCTTCCTACAATATGCTCAAGTCTCTTGTTCTTCATATTTTCACCATGTGCCTTATTAAATACCTCAACCATCAATTGATAATTTAATGTAGATGATGGTGGGTGGGAAACTCCACCTTCCATAGTTATGAGAGAATGGAGGGGTTGAGTACAAGTCAGAGATATTCCATCACCCTAGGGATTTCAACCTCATGGATATTGCCTAAGTCTCTTTATCTTCATATTTTCACCATGTGTCTTATTAAAGACCCCAACCACCAATTGATAATCTAATGTAGATGGTGGTTGGTGGGAAACTCCACCTTCCATAATAATGAGAGCATGGAGGGGTTGAGAACAAGTCATGATAGGTGTGAGAAACTCCATCACCTTAGGGATTTCAATCTCATGGATATTCGAACCATTTGTTTTCCCATGCACTCTCTTCATGAAATTTGAATTGACCATTCCTATTGGATCATGCTATTCTATTGGATTTTATGCATTCTCGTGTTGGAAAACCTAAAGAAACCAATGAGAACTGAGAAAGAGAAAGGTGTGAGACTAAGATGAGTAATATGAGGAAGAGAAGGTTGTGATATTATGAAGAGAAAGATGCAAATGAGAAGGGTTGAAGCTTGGGAAGAGATATGGAAGGTTGTAGAGAAAAATATAGGTTGGGTTTATAGGAAGCCATACCCATTTTTCATGTAGAATGTTTCTCATTATGTGATCAAGAAGATAGATAGCAATTTGAATTTCTTGATCCTGAAGATAGATAGCAATTTGAGTTTCTTTTGGACACATTCGAGAGCACTAGAGGGAATAAAATTCTTGAGGGATTGTTAAATAATGAAGAGAAGGATATTTCTTATGTTGTGTTGAGCAATGAAGGGACTTCCATGGATGGGATAATTAGATTGTATCCTCGTGTGTTCTAGGGTAAATGATAAATTGGAGTGGGTTAGTGACCTAAATGTCATGGACCAACATCCTTCACCTTAGGGGTTTCATAACTTATCTTAAGGGTGACATAGATAATGGATTACGTACATTTGGGTGAAAAATTACTTGTAAATAATCAATTTCTTTTGATCAATTTGTTCACAGATAAGTATTCCATCTCTATTATGAATTCATGTTTAATATTCTATTATTGATATTTTCTTCTGTATAAATTAGGTATTGTAATTCATAAATGTGTAAAGTGTTGCATATCAAATGTTACAATGTTACGATGAATGCCTTTAAAATTCAAATTCCTTAGACTTTGTTGGGCTTGAATTCATGTTATGCATTGGAGACTATATTGAATTCAAATTTATGTCATTTCCTTCGACATTGTGTGTTTCATTTGAAGCTAGATAACATGGGTGGCTAGATACATTTCGAATATTGGCGTAGATGAAATCCAAATGTCAATATACAATGTGGCATTTGAACCTTCAAAGTTCAAATGTTATCTAATCCTATGAGGTTGGAGTTGAGTATAAGGCCTTTTCTTAGTAACTTAGAAGTGGTTGGTTGGGGGAATTTTAAATATCAAAATATTATTTTGATTAGGTTAGAGAGTTATAGTTTATTTTCAAAGTATTAACTTTGAATGGAATCCATGACGGTTTACTTGGAAGGTTAGTTGACCTTTGCAAGTTCCATCAAATTAGGCTAGTTGACCTTTGTTAGTTGCAAAGTATTTTTTCTAACAAGCCAAAACTCCTTTTACTTCAAAACATTAGTGGCTTGATTGGGCTCTTCTTGCGAAGAGGCGCATTGGCCGTATCTTTATAATCGGGTGCATTAGAGGCTCAATGGGCATCTTTTGAAATGGCTCATTTCCTTATCTTTTGAAGTGGCATATTCAAAAGTGGCCAAATGGTCTATAGGGTAGAACTTTTGAAAGCGCCTAATGACATATCCCAAAGGGGCCCAATGTCTTATAGGATAAATCTTTTTAAAGTTGTTGACAACCATCTTTCAAAATTACCCGATGGTCTAGTAGACAGATTCAAAAGATATTTTGAAATGCCTACATGGTCTATTAGGAACATTCGAAAGAATATTTTTCCAAATAGTTTTATGGGCTTGTCCTATATTTCAAAGCGAAAATCTCTTCAAAAGAGGCCCAATGGTCTGTTGAAAAAATAATTTGAAAGTGACTCATGACCATATTTAAAAAAATACTAATGAATTTTCCATTGGGGATATCTTTCAAAATGGGGAGATCATTCGAGTAAAGTTAATGGCCTTTTCTTATGCATGGAGCACAACTTTAAGAAAGGCCCAATGTGATCTTTCAAATAGGCCCTAAGAGTTATTTGAAAGTGATGGAACTGGTTTTTCCTTCTAAAGTGGAATATTCTAAAGAGGCGTGATGGCTTGGACCCACATATTTTGAAACTTGAATGTCCCTTTATTCAAAAGAGACTTGATGGCCTAGATTTATGTACTCCTATTCTTTTGAAATAAGGATTGGAGTGTCATTTTAATGTGTCCTATGTGATATGTTCGAAAGAGGGCTAATGGCTTGATATTTGCATCTTTCGAAAAAGATGTATGGAAATAAAAAGGGGTGTTTCATGTGGTCTATGATGCACGCATTGATCCATAAATAGTATGTCTATGGCTTATTAATTTCACCAACATGGATACTTTACTGAAGAAAAAAATGAGGCCTCTACAATTTAAAACAGGGTGAGATCAATTATTTTTTGTTAACTAGTTATAATGCTTAGTTTAAAAATACAACAAACAAAATCTATGCTAGTTGAATGCTAACCAATGGAAAGAAAATCTACTCTATTTCAAATTTGGTTCATTGCTCGGCAACAATGCCAAGAGTCTTAATGGAGATAGAATTTCCAAGAGTCGTAATGGAGATAGAATTTCTAGTTACAATTCTATTTACAACGGTGCAAATAGAAACAACCACCAACAACTAATAATTCTCCACCCTTGATTACATTTTAGATCTGAATGGATGGTGGTCATTCCAGAGTGGTTGGAATTCATTAAAATTATAATGGAGAGTGAAATTCTAAGAGAAACAATTAGAAACATAGTGGGAACTCACCATCAAACCATTGATTCAAATACATGCAACAATTTAAGTGGAAAGAAGAGTTCCCACTAACCCAAACATATTTTTTTCACCAACATAAAGAAATATCAAATATTCAAGGCACAATCAACACCATATTTTCCTCGGAACCCAAGTGGGAAGAGAACCAAGTTGATTGGAAATTTTATGAAGCATTAAAGTGATTACAAAAGGGTGAGATATACACAAATGTAGTGTATTGTTAAACACTGGAAGAAAATTTGCAGATGTTCATGATTCAACAACAATATTGGCTTATCATGGGATAGGATCAATGCATTATTCTCCTTCGATCATTAAGAAAAATACTATCTTGATATATCATCTGTATTATTGCTCTTCTTCATTTCCTCATATTCGTTCCCTTAAATTCTCTTCTTCATCAACGGACTTCCTTGTAAGACCAATCATCACAATGGTTTTGTCCAACTTCCAAGGAAATTTTGAACACATTCCCAACTTTCCCAAAAACAATTAAATGCTTATTACAAAGCTTACAAAGGGTTCATTTTTTTAAGGGGGGAGAGGGGGTGATGATACAAATTGGATTACACTCCCCCATTTACAATCTTTTGGTCCCAAAAAGCCTCAACTCCCTTTGATATTCTTTTACTTTTCATTTGCATTCCTACCTCCTTTGCCTCCATCAAGAAATATCTCACAAACTTCAATGAAAGGGTGCCTCCATTACAGGACACAAGATAAGAAATGAATAGAGGCTAATTTTGGCATAATCTTCCTACCCAATATCATGGCAAGAAATGGCATTCAATGTTTCAATAGGTTGCTGGAAAACCAATGCTCCTTTGGGGTGCAAGTGCAACCAACAACACTAAATAGAGCCTTCGACAATGAATAGTATTTTCGATCCATTTGACATGAACAACCCTTCGCCAATGAACAATAGCTCATGTTTCCCCTTGACGTGGACTCTCCATGATTTCTTCTTGGATGTTTGGTTCTTGGGATGGAGTTCTAGGTGAATCCTCTAACATTTAGCCTCTCACTATCCAATCAATCTATAGTTTTTGGCAATAGTTCATAAGTGGGTTGTTGGGATTTCTAGAGTGCAAACAATCGATAGTATTATGACCCATTTTCTTGCAACATGAATAAACCAAAAATACCATGCCATACATTTTTTTTGTTTGTGATGATACTTTCCAACTTAGTTGTGGTCCCCCAAGAATTGGAGTGGATCTCCATGGTAAAATCATTTGGAGTGCATCTCAATCATAGAATCATTTGTTTTCTTCCCTCTCTGAAGCCTCTGTAAGAATATTTAAGTGGTTTAGTCTCATTGCTTAGTGGATCTCCATGGTAATATCATTTTGGAGTGGATATCGATGGTAGAATCATTTTGGAGTGGATCTTGATGGTAGAATCATTTTTTTCTTCCCTCTCCTAAGCCTCTATAATAATATTTGAGTGGCTTAGTCTCATTTCTTATTGGAACATTGTAAGAACAAGGGTCGGGGATAAGATCCCACTCCATCTTCGGTTCATTTCATAGAAGCTGGTTAAAAATGAAATTTTCATTTAGATTGTGAAATAAGTGGTCGGCCAAGGTTTGAATATGGTGGAACATGTACTGGAGGAAAGTGCAATGTTCCTCATAAAAATAAAGAACCTAAATAGAAGCATAGATATGTTGAGAGAATCAAAATCAGCATGGTCAAACTGCGAGAAGCTAAATATTAATGATGACTAAGTATTGTTTTTCAGTAAACATGCATTTAGCATGTATATAGTAACTTTGTTGTCAAATTTTGATCATATGTAAATAATTTTGTTGTAAAAAAAGCTTTGGATTTATGATTTATCGATACATTTAAACTTAGTTCGATGATACTAGTTTCTTTTACCAAAACTTACAAACAACTTAGCAACATAGGGTTGGGTCGGATTAAGATTTTCTATGTTTGCATGAAATATCCATTTGGGGCACATATTAGCTCGTTGAAATATCTAACTTGAAAGTACGATTTTTGGTAAGCCTAGGCATGCCATGGCAACCCAAGGCCTCTAAGTTGGTGGAACTATTGCATACAATATCTCTTTGGGACACAAAGTATCTCATTGAAAAGATCTAGCTCATAAGTACAATTTTTGGTAGGCCTAAGCATGCCATGGCAACCTAGGGCTCCTGAATCGAAAAAAACACATTGTTTAAAGCCTCAAAATGACCTCGAAAATTTAGGACATGAAAAACCGTAGACTAAAAAATTGACAATATGGATAAGCATGTAGAGCCAATGAAATCGATGGGTGGCCACCAATGTCCACTTGGATCATATAGAGCTCTACCGATAAAACCATATCCAGAAACTTAATATCCAACATTTGAATCTTTAACTTTAGAACCACATGTAAGACACTAGTAATTATAGACTTGAGAAAGGAAGAAACATGAACTACATATGCCTTAATTTGAGCATTATCACATTTCAATCTATTGTTGGTTGTGGAGCCTGATTATCTTCCTGATTCAGAGGTCCTTGATTTCAGCCGTGTTTATACCCCATGAAGTATTTACACCCCAGAGGTATGTACACTCTTCCACGCGAGGGAGTGCAGAGGGGGCGTACCCCCTCTGCGGGGTCCATCCCCCCGACTGGGGGGTCTGGGGGTTCGGGGGCGAAGCCCCCGAAGAAAAAATTGCCTTGTAAAAGTATATTGTAATTTCATTGTAAATCTGGACCGTTCATTATAAGGTCGCAGATCTAACGGTAGAGATTA
>JZKD02S0146685.1:0-23678 GCA_000966675.3 Picea glauca
ATATATATATATATATATATATATATATATATATATATATATATATATATATATATATATATCTTAAATGAGATTGGAAAGGAAAGATGTTTCTTGGGAAGATGAAATGAAAGTTGTATTTGGCATAGAAGAATGAGAGAGATGAACTTTGACAATCTGGTCAAGATTAGTAGAAAGGAAGTAGTAAGAGAAATTCTTGAAATTTCAAAACCATCTAGTACTATGTGCAAGCATTGTCTACATGGAAAATAAACAAGAACAAAATTCAGATCAAAGGAATACTCTACAACAAAGCCATTGGAAATTTTGCACACTGATCTATGTGGAACAATGAGAACAAAAGGACTAAATGGTGAACAATACTTCATGCTACTTATTGATGAATATACAAGAATGATTGCAGTATCATTTCTCAAAAATAAATTAGAGGAATTCAAAATTTTCAAAATATTCAAGGAGATGGTTGAAAAAGAAATGGATTTGAGAATTAACTTCTTAAGATTAGACAGTGGAGGTGAATTCATATAAAAATAATTCATAGAATTATGTGAAGAGAATGGAATAAAAAGGAAGTGCTCAACAACTAGGACACCTCAATAAAATGGAGTCATTAAAAGGAAGAACAAATTGTAACAGAGATGACCAGAACCATGTTGAAGTATTCAAACTTGAGAAATATATTTTGGGTACATGAAGTACACACAACTGTTCATATCTTGAACAAAGGAATGATCAGGAGTAACAACGATAAAACACCATATGCGTTATGGAAGGGAAGTCCAACAAATGTCAAACATTTTAGAGTATTTGGAAGCAAGTGCTACATAAAAAGAGAAGATGACAAAATTGGAAAATTTGATTCTTTAGTTGATAAAGGAATATTGGTTGGTTACTCAAGCAAAAGAAAGGCATACAAATGTTACAATATGAGACTCAACAAGATAGTGGAAAGTATAAACATAAAAAATGATGAAAAATATGTACCAATGATCAAATAAGAAAGGAAAGACCCAAATGAACATGAAAGAGATGAAAGATCCAAATGAACATGAAAGAGAGTAAAGATACAAATGAACATGAAAGATAAGAAGAACTAAAAGAAGAAGAGGTAGAAGAAGAATAAAGAAAACAACAACAACAAGAAAAACAACCATAAGCAAAACAAGAAGAAAATGAACAACATGAATTTATGATGCCCTCCAGGACACCTAACCATCAGGTTCATAATAATTATCCACCAAAATATATTATTGGAGATAAAAATGCAGGAATATATACTAGAGGAAGTTAAAGGTTTCATACACCAGAGCAGAGACACCTTGCAATACTATTCATAGTTGAAACCAACAACTTTGAGGAATCCAATAATGATGAACATTGGGTCAAGGCCATGGAACATGAACTACATCAAATAGAGAATAATGAAACATGGGAACTAGTGCCAAGACCGAAGAACAAAAATGTGATTGGTACAAAATGGGTTTTTAGTAACAAACTAAATGAAGATGGAAATGTAACCAGAAACAAGGCAAGATTAGTATGCAAAGGATATGCACAAGTTGAAGGAGTAGATTTTTAAGAAACATATGCCCATGTTTCCAGAATGGAAGAAATCATACTGATCTTGGCCTATGCATGTTCCAGGAGAATCAAAGTATATTAGATGGATGTAAAATCAACATTTCTAAATGGTGAATTAGAAGAAGTCTACATTGAACAACCAGAAGGTTTCCTAGTGTCAAAAAGCAACGATTATGTTTACATATTGAAGAAATCTCTGTATGCACTCAAACAAGCCCCTAGAGCCTAGTATTCAAGATTGGACAGGGAGTTCCAGTAACAAGGATTCAGAAAGGGTAATGAAGATAGTAATATCTATGTGAAGGTTTATAGAAGCAACATACTTATCCTTGAATTATATGTGTATGACATTATCTTTGGAATTGATGATGACAGGATGAGTAAGAAGTTTTCCCAAGACATGCATAATGAGTTTGAAATGTCACTACTTGGTGAATTGACATTATTTTTGCGAATTCAAATATCTCAGCAGGATGAAGGAATTTTTATTTCCCAAACCAACTACATCAAAGAGATGTTGAAAAAGTTCATAATGGAAGATTGCAAACTGGTAACTACTACGATCATGGCAGGTTTCAAGTTGAGCAAAGACAATGAATCTAAAGAAGCATATCAAAGACTCTATAGATCAATGATTGGCATCCTACTCTATGTGAAAGATTCAAGACCAAAAGTAATGAAAGAAGTTGGAAAAGTTGCAAGATTTCAAGCAACATCGAAGGAAACTCATGTTCTAGCAGTAAACATGATCTTTAGATATCTTAAAGGAACAACATAGTTTAGATTGTGGTATCCAAGAGGGAATGAGGTGACTATGGTCACCTACACAGATGTAGATTGGGAAGGAAGCATTGATGATCAAATAAGTACTAGAAGATCAACCTTCTATTTGGGTGATTGTTATAACCCTAAATTGCACCATATATGCATACCTGCCATTTGGCCCTCTTACTTACTATTTTTGCGAATCCATCACTGAGAAACTCTTTTTAAAAAACATATTTTTGAAGATGTACGTCCTCTGCACCACTACTTCTTGTGTATACATGCTTGGTGCACCACCACAACTCACATATGTATGTTATATTCACCATTACAACACACTTATACCCACAAATGTTGCACAAATTAAAAAGTTGCAGGGAATTCATTGAGATTATGGGCTATTGAGTAGTTTTCCAACTGTCCCACCGCCTATAGCATGTCACCCAACCGAATAACCATCCTTTTTTCATATAAAAGGAGGTGTTGGGGTCTCATTACTAAGAGAAGGATAAGAACAGTGAAACTCTGCCCGTTTCACATCCCCTCCTTGCCCCAAGAATTTGTAGCCACCTTGTGAGTTTTGAGCCAAAATTGTCCATTCTTTCCTTTTTCCTCCATTATAGGCCTATGCCATTTCCCTAGAGAGAAGTGTGAGAGAAGAAAGATATGTGGAAGTGCAGTTGGATCTTGGTGAAGAGGAGCCCAGACTAGGTTCGAGGAGCAGTCACCGATCTCATTGTAAGTAAACTTTGTGATATTAATAAAAGGAATACTTTTTTTGTCCCGCAATATGATGTGTTCAATATTTATGTTTGATTTATGTTTTATACTGACATCTAACCCAATAATTCATATATGAGATACCTATTCGTAGTTTCTTGTTTGTATTTTTGTGAATGCAGATTAGCCTTGGGAGGAGACTTGTAGTCGAGGAGCAATCAAATGCGAAAGGATCGACACTGAACACATAGTTTAAGGTAGAGTTACCAGATCTTTTTACTTTGTATTTATTGTGTGAATGTGGGGTATATTCGGGGTAGTATAAAGAGTAGAAGACTTTTAGAAGGTTAGATTTGACTACATGATGAACCCTAGTGTAGTCCATAGGAGGTTTTTCCTGCTATAGCAGAACTAGTGACCATACTATCGAAACCTCTAGGGTTTTAGGGGATAGTTTATGGGTGTTTTAATTGGTTTGATTACCTTTTTTGAGTTTCTATAAGTTGCCGAGCCTTTAATGGATTCTAGTCTTCCATACCAGTACTACCTTCCTTGTCAACCTGACTGTTATTTTTCTTTTTTTTAAGAAGTTAAAGAGGTGTACGCAGCTTGTAGTGGGTCTGCACGCGTACATACACGCCATACCTTTAGACAACCCACCTACATATGCAGGATTCTTAAGTGTCAGTAGTGTGCCTGTGTAAAGAAGTTTTTTCCTTAAGAAGGGGTAGTCAACTTCTTCCCTGATTGAAGTATGAATTCTCAGGGGTTTCTTGATTTAGTACTGGTCTCTATAGTTACAGTCTTTAGCCTAGGTTTGACATCATTTTGCTTTTTTATTTAAAAATATTGCTTGTGTTTTCTTTGAAAGGGTTTGAGATGAGTTTGTGAGTATTTTATGATCATCCTGTTTAGTATCGTCAATGAGTCTCTGCGATCCGCAGTAGACTAGAATTCGGTTTTTGGTCTCATTTTGTCTTCACTTTTCCCCCTTTACTTGCATTAGAAGAAAAGAAAAAGAAGTTATTTCAAGTTTCTTATTTTGAAGCATAAAAAAAAAGTTTTTATTTCTTTGTTTGGTTAAGTAATTAGGTTAGTTGTCTTTACTTATCAAGAGAAAGAGTTCTTTTCTTTAAGTTCTTTACTGAATGATTAGAACTTTAAATAGCTCGTAGTTGAGAAAAATTTAGTTTTGGGTTTTTATTTTAAAATATATTAGAAAAAGTAGTTACGAAAAGTTGGTTAAAGGGTTTAAATTTGCAAATATTTATTTGTCAAAAGAAGTAATTTTGCTTTCGGTTTCATTTATAGTTCTTCTCTTTTGTCTCTTAAAATACACCACTAGTTTCATTTCTGTTTCCTTGACTTAAGACAAGCCACTTAAAATTAACGCTTAATTAAAATCAATTACACTTCATGTTTGTAGGGTCCATCAACTAGTATAAGATAGAGCCTTGATTTAGGTTGGAGAGAAAACTCTTAAAGTCTATAAAACAAACATACAAGTCTATGTTAGGGAGTGTAAAAAGTCTGGTAAACGTGAAAGTCATTAGGGACCCCCCTCTAACATAGGGGATAAACAGGAGGTTGCGTGTGGAAAGGTAGCAGAGATAAACCCTCCAAAGCCTTACCAAGCATAGTGGGGAACACATATAGAGGACTTGTCTTGGGATTATGTTGATCACATTTACCACGGATCTTCGTGGGTCTCAAATCCGTTCGAGGTCTTCAGTCATCTTCTGGAACACTTTCTTTCAATACCCTCGATAGGTTTCAGGATTGATACCCTGCTCATTGTGGTCCCCCCGACTATCGACTGTACCCTCTTGGTGATTGTTCACGAGCTGGAAACCTAGTTGCTTTTATTTTAGGGACTTACATAGGTGACTAAGGGGGTATACTGTGATACCTAGGGAAGACATCGGGCCATGGTTTGCAGCGTATAACTGGAGGATGCTTCCGTGTTCGAGTTTCACTTGCACCGATAATTTTCTCTAGTGTTGGCTGGTGTAACTGTTCTTCCAACTAGTTAGTGGTTTTGCTTGCTTTATCTTGTAGGAACTTTCTAGTGTGTGCTTGGTCTTCAACGTTTAAAAAGCCTTACTGTGTCATTGGTCTTATTACACAGTGGAAGATCAAGAGCCCCACCGATTATGAAGGCTTTTAGGCTTTCCGCCGGTTAATTTGGAGCCACCACCGCCACCGTTACGGTGATGACTTGACCAACAAGGGTCATTTGAGGCAACCGGGCCACAGGAAACTATGCTGGAGCCATCTCCGAGAGGAGAACACTCGTATCTGGAGGAACCGACTATTTATGACCTTGGAGTAGAAGCTCTCGGTCTGTATAACCCTCTGATCACTAAATCGTTGGCGGCCATCGTGGTACAAGTTGTCCCCCCAAGGGTAATGCATCACGAGTGTCAGATAGTCCTGGAAGCAATGATGGAAGAAAATGCTGCTACTTCGTCAGGGAGTCCTCACACTGCCTCTATAGTTGCCACCACTAGGCGCATTTCACCTCCTAAATCACCTTCGCAGGTCTAGACCACTATGGTCTTGACCGCCTCTACTTCGGGAAACGGTCTGATTCCATCTATTGTGGCAATCACTGCATCATTCACAAAGAGTGCGGTGGGTCCTCCATTTTCATATGGAATGTATGACTTTGATACGAACTCGGTCCTCACCGACTCTACCCTATAAACCATGGTTCTGGGGGTAGGGAGCTCAAACGATCCTCTACAAGGGTCCATGGGGGGCACCTCATCCCTCTATAATGGTTTCTCTTATAACAGAGGTCACATACCTACTTCATCCCCTTCATGCGGCGACGCTTCTCAACAACCCATCTGGCCGAACATGAATTATAGCTTGTTCAGAGCAGGTAATCAAGGACCTTCTTCCAGTACCACGTCGATGGGTTCTTTTCCATTCTATTTGTTCGACGCGTTTGGTAACAACACATTCTCGTTAGCTATCATCTTGGCCAAGAGCAACCCTAGTTTTGGATCAAAAAATTCTGCGCAGGGTACTAATCCTGTACAAGGGTAAAACACCTCTCAATGACCCTGGAATTCATGGTAGGGATCAATCCCCTTGTTAGGGATGCCGACCGGGGGAAACCCCTTCCATGGTCAATGGAACCCCAGGCAAGGCTTGGTACCTATGCCCATCGGATCAGCAGGGGACAACCCTTTCCAGAACCTTTGGAACACAACATCGAGAGAAATCCCTTCCCAACCCTCAACGTCCTACTATGGGAGTCAGTCGATGACGTATCAACAAGAACAATATCTGAATGCTAGCCATGGCCTTTACCAAAACCCTGGTCAACAGCCTAAAATTTTCTTGCAACCTAGTGCCAGCGAAATTCCAGGCTCCTTTCCTCTTGTACATACTCAACAACCCAAGCTACCTTTTCTGGCAATGTTGCATTTTCCAGACTTGTCAATATTGTTAAACGACCCAGTATGTCATGATCTGTGTTGGCCTCCTTTGTCGACCAAGTTTCCCTCGAACATTCCAAAGTTTGAAGGTAAGCCTAATGAAGATCCAAGTGATCATGTGACCACCTTTCACCTATGGTGTTCCTCCAACTCGTTGAGAGACGACTGGGTACAGTTGCATCTGTTTCAATGCACTCTTATCAGGAGTTTTTTGAAATGGTACATCGAGATCGACTGCTCAAGATACTCTACTTTTGGTGAATTGACAATGGTTTTTAAAAACCATTTTCAATTACCTGTGAGATACGATGCCAACACCGAATTGCTGACCAAATTTGAGCAAACAAAGGCTGACCATATCTTGGATCACATCCGAGAATGGTGATGTCGGAAGAGTTTGATAAAAGTACCAATTCCACTAGCATTCCTATTGGAGTGGTTCCTTAAGTCTTTCGTACCCCAACTATCCAAGGACGTTACAACATCAGGGGTATTTTCAGAGGAAGAGGCGATAATGAGAGATCAACGGATAGAACTGATATACTCTCAGTCTGGTTTACTTTACAGAGTTTTTCTAGATGCGTCGCAGTCTATTCTTGTCAATACCAGGAACAAATATGGACCACATGCCGATGGCATCATTGGTTTAGCACAAGTGAAGTCCACTGACCAATTGTCAAATCAATTGCAACAATTTTCTATACAATAGACAACGTCCAACCCAACCATTGGTTCAGCTGCTCCCCCTACTCAAACGTTGGATGTACATAGTGTGAAATCAACAAACCTGAAGGTCAACTGGTAGCCTGATGAAAAGAAGAAATAGAGAAAGAAGGGTAAGGGGGATAAGAAAACCACCAATAATGATGGCAAGGGAAACACAGAGAAAAGAAAGTTGAAGTATCCGTGTAACCTTTGCACAAAATACCACCCAACTCACCTGTTCCCTTGGATTGCGGAGGCCCAAAAGATACTGGCACAACAACAACCTGTTGGGTTAATGAACCCATTTCCTCATGGGAAAAATTTAACTCTAGCCTCTTCAAGCGCTGATGGGGGAAGGCAGGGAACCCCTCTGTCTTCTAGTAATCCTTCATCTGCAAATGTCTATATGATGAAAGGTGATGCCTACATAGTGACTAGGGCACACTATTACAGAATGCCTAAAACTTGTGAGAAGGGTAAAGAAGTCGTAAACCCATTTGTTCCTCTCCAGATTGAGAAGACGATGGGAGAGACAATGACACACATCCTAAAATGGNTAAGAAGGGGTAGTCAACTTCTTCCCTGATTGAAGTATGAATTCTCAGGGGTTTCTTGATTTAGTACTGGTCTCTATAGTTACAGTCTTTAGCCTAGGTTTGACATCATTTTGCTTTTTTATTTAAAAATATTGCTTGTGTTTTCTTTGAAAGGGTTTGAGATGAGTTTGTGAGTATTTTATGATCATCCTGTTTAGTATCGTCAATGAGTCTCTGCGATCCGCAGTAGACTAGAATTCGGTTTTTGGTCTCATTTTGTCTTCACTTTTCCCCCTTTACTTGCATTAGAAGAAAAGAAAAAGAAGTTATTTCAAGTTTCTTATTTTGAAGCATAAAAAAAAAGTTTTTATTTCTTTGTTTGGTTAAGTAATTAGGTTAGTTGTCTTTACTTATCAAGAGAAAGAGTTCTTTTCTTTAAGTTCTTTACTGAATGATTAGAACTTTAAATAGCTCGTAGTTGAGAAAAATTTAGTTTTGGGTTTTTATTTTAAAATATATTAGAAAAAGTAGTTACGAAAAGTTGGTTAAAGGGTTTAAATTTGCAAATATTTATTTGTCAAAAGAAGTAATTTTGCTTTCGGTTTCATTTATAGTTCTTCTCTTTTGTCTCTTAAAATACACCACTAGTTTCATTTCTGTTTCCTTGACTTAAGACAAGCCACTTAAAATTAACGCTTAATTAAAATCAATTACACTTCATGTTTGTAGGGTCCATCAACTAGTATAAGATAGAGCCTTGATTTAGGTTGGAGAGAAAACTCTTAAAGTCTATAAAACAAACATACAAGTCTATGTTAGGGAGTGTAAAAAGTCTGGTAAACGTGAAAGTCATTAGGGACCCCCCTCTAACATAGGGGATAAACAGGAGGTTGCGTGTGGAAAGGTAGCAGAGATAAACCCTCCAAAGCCTTACCAAGCATAGTGGGGAACACATATAGAGGACTTGTCTTGGGATTATGTTGATCACATTTACCACGGATCTTCGTGGGTCTCAAATCCGTTCGAGGTCTTCAGTCATCTTCTGGAACACTTTCTTTCAATACCCTCGATAGGTTTCAGGATTGATACCCTGCTCATTGTGGTCCCCCCGACTATCGACTGTACCCTCTTGGTGATTGTTCACGAGCTGGAAACCTAGTTGCTTTTATTTTAGGGACTTACATAGGTGACTAAGGGGGTATACTGTGATACCTAGGGAAGACATCGGGCCATGGTTTGCAGCGTATAACTGGAGGATGCTTCCGTGTTCGAGTTTCACTTGCACCGATAATTTTCTCTAGTGTTGGCTGGTGTAACTGTTCTTCCAACTAGTTAGTGGTTTTGCTTGCTTTATCTTGTAGGAACTTTCTAGTGTGTGCTTGGTCTTCAACGTTTAAAAAGCCTTACTGTGTCATTGGTCTTATTACACAGTGGAAGATCAAGAGCCCCACCGATTATGAAGGCTTTTAGGCTTTCCGCCGGTTAATTTGGAGCCACCACCGCCACCGTTACGGTGATGACTTGACCAACAAGGGTCATTTGAGGCAACCGGGCCACAGGAAACTATGCTGGAGCCATCTCCGAGAGGAGAACACTCGTATCTGGAGGAACCGACTATTTATGACCTTGGAGTAGAAGCTCTCGGTCTGTATAACCCTCTGATCACTAAATCGTTGGCGGCCATCGTGGTACAAGTTGTCCCCCCAAGGGTAATGCATCACGAGTGTCAGATAGTCCTGGAAGCAATGATGGAAGAAAATGCTGCTACTTCGTCAGGGAGTCCTCACACTGCCTCTATAGTTGCCACCACTAGGCGCATTTCACCTCCTAAATCACCTTCGCAGGTCTAGACCACTATGGTCTTGACCGCCTCTACTTCGGGAAACGGTCTGATTCCATCTATTGTGGCAATCACTGCATCATTCACAAAGAGTGCGGTGGGTCCTCCATTTTCATATGGAATGTATGACTTTGATACGAACTCGGTCCTCACCGACTCTACCCTATAAACCATGGTTCTGGGGGTAGGGAGCTCAAACGATCCTCTACAAGGGTCCATGGGGGGCACCTCATCCCTCTATAATGGTTTCTCTTATAACAGAGGTCACATACCTACTTCATCCCCTTCATGCGGCGACGCTTCTCAACAACCCATCTGGCCGAACATGAATTATAGCTTGTTCAGAGCAGGTAATCAAGGACCTTCTTCCAGTACCACGTCGATGGGTTCTTTTCCATTCTATTTGTTCGACGCGTTTGGTAACAACACATTCTCGTTAGCTATCATCTTGGCCAAGAGCAACCCTAGTTTTGGATCAAAAAATTCTGCGCAGGGTACTAATCCTGTACAAGGGTAAAACACCTCTCAATGACCCTGGAATTCATGGTAGGGATCAATCCCCTTGTCAGGGATTCCGACCGGGGGAAACCCCTTCCATGGTCAATGGAACCCCAGGCAAGGCTTGGTACCTATGCCCATCGGATCAGCAGGGGACAACCCTTTCTAGAACCTTTGGAACACAACATCGAGAGAAATCCCTTCCCAACCCTCAACGTCCTACTATGGGAGTCAGTCGATGACATATCAACAAGCACAGTATCTGAATGCTAGCCATGGAATTTTGCCAAAACCCTGGTCAAAAGCCTAAATTTTCCTTGCAACCTAGTGCCAGCGAAATTCCAGGCTCCTTTCCTCTTGTACATACTCAACAACCCAAGCTACCTTTTCTGGCAATGTTGCATTTTCCAGACTTGTCAATATTGTTAAATGACCCAATATGTCATGATATGTGTTGGCCTCCTATGTCGACCAAGTTTCCCTCGAACATTCCAAAGTTCGAAGGTAAGCCTAACGAAGATCCAAGTGATCATGTGACCACCTTTCACCTATGGTGTTCCTCCAACTCGTTGAGAGACGACTGCGTACAGTTGCATCTATTTCAATGCACTCTTATCAGGAGTTTTTTGAAATGGTACATCGAGATCGACCGCTCAAGATACTCTACTTTTGGTGAATTGAAAATGGTTTTTAAAAACCATTTTCAATTACCTGTGAGATACGATGCCAACACCGAATTGCTGACCAAATTTGAGCAAACAAAGGCTGACCATATCTTGGATCACATCCGAGAATGGCGATGTCGGAAGAGTTTGATAAAAGTACCAATTCCACTAGCATTCCTGTTGGAGTGGTTCCTTAAGTCTTTCGTACCCCAACTATCCAAGGACGTTACAACATCAGGGGTATTTTCAGAGGAAGAGGCGATAATGAGAGATCAATAGATAGAACTGATATACTCTCAGTCTGGTTTACTTTACAAAGTTTTTCTAGATGCGTCGCAGTCTATTCTTGTCAATACCAGGCACAAATATGGACCACATGCCGATGGCATCATTGGTTTAGCACAAGTGAAGTCCACTGACCAATTTTCAAATCAATTGCAACAATTTTCTATACAATAGACAATGTCCAACCCAACCATTGGTTCAGCTGCTCCCCCTACTCAAACGTTGGATGTACATAGTGTGAAATCAACAAACCTGAAGGCCAACCGGTAGCCTGATGAAAAGAAGAAATAGAGAAAGAAGGGTAAGGGGGATAAGAAAACCACCAATAATGATGGCAAGGGAAACATAGAGAAAATAAAGTTGAAGTATCCGTGTAACCTTTGCACAAAAGACCACCCAACTCACCTATTCCCTTGGATTGCGGAGGCCCAAAAGATATTGGCACAACAACAACCTGTTGTGTTAATGAACCCATTTCCTCATGGGAAAAATTTAACTCTAGCCTCTTCAAGCGTTGATGGGGGAAGTCAAGGAACCCCTCTGTCTTCTAGTAATCCTTCATCTGCAAATGTGTATATGATGAAAGGTGATGCCTACATAGTGACTAGGGAACACTATTACAGAATGCCTAAAACTTGTGAGAAGGGTAAAGAAGTCGTAAACCCATTTGTTCCTCTCCAGATTGAGAAGACGATGGGAGAGACAATGACACACATCCTAAAATGGGCGTTCAAGAAAGCTTCACATAATCCAAATGCGAGGGCCGCCCAAAATTACTCTATGGTGGAGGATTTGTTGCAAACCCCTTACACGATTTCAGCTTTGGAGGTCCTCTAGAGCTACCCTTTCGAGAGAAAGGCTCTGCTAGATGCCTTAGGATCCGCTGAGACCTGTAATCCGAGAAAGATCATGCTTGATATGGCTGACTTGAAGTCTCGTCTCCCATACCATGTTGTGTTTCATATAGTAGTGGCTCACCCCATGAAATATTTTACTCGAAACATTTTCCGCATGATGGTTGATGAGGGCTCCTCAACATGCGTGATGTCATTGGTGTGTTTGAAGGCCATTGGCCAACCCAGTTTGTATCCATTGCCTACTTTGCTTACCGCTTTCGATGGTCGTTCTTTCATACCACATGGAATCATCCCTTATTTCCTCATGCAGTTAGGAGGGAAGACCATGTGCCTCGAAGTTGAAGTGGTCGATGCGCCTCTCGAATACAATTTTCTCTTAGGAAGGAGTTGGAAATATTCCATGCATGTAGTTGTTGCCACAGTTTTTCGTGTCTTGTTGTTTCCACACGAGGGCCAAATTGTGACCATTGATCAATTGTCCTTATCCAGGATTGACCCTTCATCGAGGGAATCCACGGTCCTGATGATTGATAACCCACAACCCGACGTCGTTAATGTGGGGGTTGGTTTGTTCCCACCTTTGATGGGCATATTCGATTACCTGCCTTCTTCTGGAGATGTCAAGATGATATCAGCTATCCCTGACCAGCCTAGGGCTGAGATTTTTCAAGTGTCATCGTTCCATACGACTTACTTTACTGATACGTGGACTCTTCCTTACCCATTGGCTTTGATGGAAGGGTCAGGGCATTCTGGCATGTCCATGCCTTTGTCCGTGGAAAAATTTTCATACTCTATAGTTCATCAAGCTTCAACTGACCCCGATCCGACTCCGACACAGGAGTTAGATCCAGTTCTCGAGCCTATTTGGGATCAATATTCCCTTTCCACTATCGATTCTTTAGTCTTGGTCTTTCCCTTTGACGAGTTTGTTTTAGAGGCATTGACTGGTCCAGACAGACCCTGGGATGATCTCCATCATAGATATTATTTCCTCCCAGAGTTAGGAAGAATAGAGGTAGGAGAATTTGTGTTGACTATGACTGGAGATAGGTCTTGTCTTATTAATCCTTTGGCTACGCACAGAGCTTATGCCTAGGGTAATATGGAAACCATTTGTTAAATGATACCTATTGATATCTACAGAACCCCTGGCATCATGGAGAATGTCTTCGTCGGAGCAGACTGCTCCCTTGAAGAGATTCAAATCTACACAAATTTATTTAAACAATTTCGCAACATTTTTTCCTGGTCTTATGAGGAAATTCCAAGCATTGACCCAAGAATCGCCGAACATGAAATAACGACTTATCCTGATGCCAAGCTGGCACGACATAAGCTTCATCCTGTTGATCCTTGGAAAAAGACAGCTATTAAGGCTGAAGTAGAGAAACTGCTCAAAGTCAGTTTCATCTACCCTGTTTAGTTGGCTCAATGGGTGTCAAATCCTATTCCGGTCAACAAAAAGCAGGGAACGATTCGCGTATGTATGGACTTCCATGAATTGAACAAGGCTTGTCCAAAGGATAATTTACCCACCCCTTTCATTGACCATATTTTCGATGAGTGCACAGGCTATGAGGTCTTTTCTTTCATGGATGGTTTTTCAAGATACAATGAGATACAAATTAAGCCCGAAGACCAGCATAATTTTTTTTATTATCTATCCATGGGGTACATTTGATTATAGGAAGATGCCTTTTGGCCTGAAGAATGCTAGAGACACTTTTCAGCGAGCCATGTCTTTTTCTTTCCATGACCTAAGACATATATTCAAGGCCTATCTTGATGATTTAGCATCACGATCTCCTAAGAGAGATGATCATCCCACGCACCTATGACTTATCTTTGAGCGATGTCGCTACTATCGGATTTGCTTGAATCCAAACAAGTTTAAAGGAAAGTTAACTCTTGTACTTTCAATTTTTCCATGTTATTGAGGGTGTACACGGGATGTATTGGGGACAGTCGCATATGCACACAGGCAGATTGTTCTCTCCCCACAAGCTGTCGTTAGACATCCCATGTGCACGTAGGGCCACCCCTTTTTAGGAGTTCGTGCCCCCCCAAAAAATAAAATAAATGTAGAAGGTAAGTATTTAAATGAAAGAGGGGTTGATTTATACTTACTTGGTCTGAGTGGAAGTTCATTTCATCCTCTGAAGCTCCCAGAATCAACTCTTTTAGCAAAGGGGTCTTTTTGGATTTTTTTGGCAATTCTCAATTTGCAGTGGTGATAATGAGCTACCAGCTTTTATTTTTAGAATTTTTTGTCCCTTTTTGTCATTTTCTAGACCCTTTTCTCGGTTTTTTATGGCTTGAAAATCATTTAACGTGGTTCTTGAGTTTTTCATTGGATGTTACGATGCACTTTACTTTTGGTTTGGAAAACTTTTGGGAGATGAGTTGCTTTTAAAGATTGTTTGGTAAAAGTCATTTTTCCAAATTTTTACATTTAAGTTAGGATTCCACCTCCACTTTTTGCATCTCGTTGTCTTTTTTCTCTTTTCCATAGGATTGAACCCACCGAATTGTGACATGGAACCGTCATTGCTGCTTTAGAAATTTCATAATTTGGTGGTAGATCCTACCTCTAAATGGATGCCCTAGGTAGATCCTGGTTGCATTTTTGGTGTCCATGCTATCATTAATGACTTTAGGCTCAGGAGTCCTTGTTAGTACTATCATGATTACGAGTTTGAGCCTCATATGTCTGATCTTAATCACTCTTGTCCTCACCCTCGAGACTCCCAGAAAATGGGTCTTCTTTTAATCCGTTTTTAGACCCTCTAAACATGGAAATATTGTCGAGTGATCTTGCTATCCTTCATGCTCACCAAAATAAAATTTGAAGGCACGTCCGTCCAGTGGTAGTTTACCCCTTTTTCGGTCCAGATGGTCAATTTTACAAACAAAGGTATGCTCTAGGAACTTCGGTTCGCTAGAAGAGTATTCTCAGGTATAAGTTTAACCCTTTTTCGGGACTGAGGGACTAAATTTACGAAAAAGGAACCCCCACAAAGTCCATAGTTAAGCTCTTTTCAGACTCCCTAAAATTGAAGAGATTGTCGAGTGACCTTGTTCCTTCATAATCGTTAAAATGGTCCAGAAGAATATCCCCTATGGAGTCCATAGTCTCTTTTCATACTCCTTAAAATTGAAAAGATTGCCAAGTGACCTTGTTCTTTCACACTTGTTAATTGGTTCAGAAAAACATCTACTGGCATGAGTTTATCCCTTTTTCCAGCCTGTAGATTAAGGAGGAAAAAGGTACACCTTGGGAGATTCATCTCGCCGGGAGAGTTCTCCTAAGTAGAATTTATACTTTTTCGGGCTAAGTAGACTGAATCTAGAAAAAGGTTGCGAGTCCATAGTTAAGCTCTTTTCAGACTCCTTAAAATTGAAAATATTGCAAAGTGATCTTGTCTGACACACTCATTAAAATGGTTTTGAATAGACATCTTTTCGGTGCTAGTTTATCCCTTTTTTGAACCGAATAGACTACTTTCGAAAAAGGTACCGCAGCTGAGTCTTCTTTTATGCTTTTTTAGACTCTCTAAAAATGAAAAACAACCGAGCTTACCTTCTCCAGGCTCGTGAAAAATACATTGAAGGGGGTTTCATTGTGTCTTTCTAATCACAGTTGCATCCCTACGGCTTTGGCCTAATGCCAGCTCCATGTTTTTCTCAACTGAACCTTTGAAGCATGCCTTATACGGAAGCCTTGTAGCACATTTCCTCTGCGACCTAACACCTTGACCCATGGAGGAATTTTCCGGAGTGTCCTTTCCCTACACATGTCTCCTTGATATGAGCATTAGTGTGTTCCTTGCGCTTGGATCTAATATGATTTGTGATAACCATTCCTCCTTTGTAATGTAACCTTTTTTTATTCTTTCTCAAGATCTTCAAAATATTGAAAAAGACAAAAAAATCAAATATACCCCAAAAAGAGGACGGGAAAAGTATTTTCTTTTTATGGCAACACAATGAGTGTCCCTTGAATAAAGAACATCCTTTCATTTTTCATCAAGCATTGGAATTTAATATGAACTTAGGAATCTTTACTCTCTACATAGAGTTGTTTCCTCCCCTATTTGGTTATTCTTCCAAACATATGGAGAGTTGCGTTGCCTCCTGCATCATAGACTTATGTCAATATCATGTTGCCTGAGTCTGATCATCTTTCATGCTTTTGTCCAAGGGAAGTTTTACCCAACCTGAGTTAGCCTTTCTACATTTTGTCTCTTTCCCTCATGCCCGACCATCCCCTTAAGTCCAATCAATTCTTTGTTCAAAATCAATGAAGTTCTCTGCCTGATCACTGAGATCCTCTTGTATTTTCTCAGACGAATCGTCGAAGACCTCTAGGTAGTGAAGTTGTACACTCACATTGCACTCCTACCTGAGTTTTTAAGATATTGAAGTTGTTTCTCAAGCTCTAAAAGCCTCATCTCCATCCATCAGACATCATTTGGTGTCTTGAATATGGATACTATACATGTATATCTTTGATTTTGAGATGTAGATCCACTGTGTATTGCTCGTGGCTACACTTTATATAGTTATATGACATGGATCTGCAATGTTTTTGATTGGAAGCCATGATTTATTTAGTCCTGAGCACAGGTATGCCTGCCTCGATGAGACAATTATTATTTTTGCAGATGGCACCTCCTGAACTCTGGTCTCGGGCTCACTTGCTTCGTATGTTGGTGAATATTTGTAATGTATTTCGGCCATCAGATGCTCTTCTGAACTCACACATTAAGGGGCATCTTTTGTAACCCTAAATTTCAACATACATGCATACCTGGCATTTGGCCCTCTTACTTACTATTTTTTCCAAGCCATCACTGAGCAACTCTTCTTAAAAACCATATTTTTGAAGATGTACACGCCCTGCACCACTAATTCCCACATAAACATGCTCCCTGTACCACTACAACTCGTGTATGTGCACTAGATGCACCATTACAACCCACGTATACCCACAAATGTTGCAAAAATTAAAAAGTTGCAAGGAATTCGTTGATATTACGGGCTATTGGGTAGTTTTCCAACTATCCCACCACCTATATCCCATCACCCAACCAAATAACCATCCTTTTGTCATATGAAAGGAGGTGATGGGGTATCATTCCTAAGAGAAGGATAAGAACAATGAAACTTTTCCTATTTCACATCCCCTCCTTACCCCAAGAATTTGTAGCCACCTTGTGAGTTTTGAGACAGAATTGTCCATTCTTGCCTTTTTCCTCCATTATAAGCCTATGCCATTTCCCTAGAGAGAAGTGTGAGAGGAGAAAGATACATGGAAGTGTAGTTGGATCTTGGTGAAGAGGATCCCAGACAAGGTTCGAGGAGCAGTCATCAATCTCATTGTAAGTAAACTTTTTGATATGAATAAAAGGAATATTTTTATGTCCCACAATATGATGTGTTCAATCTTTATGTTTGATTTATGTTTTATACTGACATCTAACCCACTAATTCATATATGAGATACATGTTTGTAGTTTCTTGTTTGTCTTTTTGTGAATGCAGGTCATCCTTGGGAGGAGACTTGTAGTTGAGGAGCAATCGAACGTGGAAGGATCGACACCAGATGTGGAGTTTAAGGTAGAGTTACCATATATTTTTACTTTTTATTTCTTGTGTGAATGTGGGGTATATTCCGGGTAGTCTAAAGAGTAAGAGACTTTTAGACGGTTAGGTATGCCTACATGTTGAACCCTAGTGTAGTCCATAGGGGGGTTTTCTCGCTATAGCAGTGATTGTCTAGTATATTTGTTAAGTAAAATACAGTCTTTAGTATCATTATCTACAACAAAATCAGAATACATTGCGGAAACAACATGTTGTATTGAGGTTCTCTGGATGAAGAAAAACTTTCAAGATATACAAGTGAATTATGGTGAGCCCATTTCAATATTCTATGACAACATTAGTGCTATATGTATCTCTAAGAATATAGTGATGCATTCCAAGAACAAACATATTTCGATCAAGTTTCACTTTCTACGAGAAAATGTTACATAAAAGAATATCAAGTTAGAGTATATTGGGACAAAGTAACATATTGCAGACATCTTCACTAAACCTATCCCAAGAGAGAAATTTGAGTATCTTCGACAGAAACGTGGAATAGTTTCTACTCCACAATGATCTACATGTTTTTTACTCATAGTACAAGGGAAGAGAAATCATATATGCAGAGACGATAAAGGAATCTTAATATGAATGATTTTCTATATGTTAGTAGTTTACTTCATCAGGAAGCACCAATGAACAAAGGCATAGGAAGAGAGAAAGTTCGGAAGATGATTCTCAGGGGGAGTTACCCTTTTCCATTGATGTCAAAGGGGGAGAAATAACATAAGCATGCAGACAGGAGGAGTATTGGTTTCAAGGGAAGCATTAGTGTTTCCATCAATGCCAAAGGGGGATATTGTTGGAAAATTGATTGTCATTGATGTCAACTTTAGAGGTAGTCTAGAATCCTTTAGAAGTAATGGGTATAATTGAAGAAGTATCTAAAGTGGTCCCCTTATGGCATAGCTTTAAGCATGGAACTCACGGGAAGATTCTTTGAAGAAGTTGACAATAAACCCAGAGGTATGGGCATGAGGCCCAATATTGACTGAGGAAAATGAGGTTGAAGAATACTAAAAGTGTATACAAAAACCTTATAGATGGATAGTCCTTGTCATTATGTTTCCAACGATACGTGGTATGCCATGTGGTTCCTCACAGTTGATTATTTATGAGGTCATGAAGTTGGAAGCCTTGAAGATTGGTTAAGAAGCCCCTAAAGGTTGCAACAAGATGTTACAAGTCATTAATTAAAGGGAAAATTAGTTATAACAAGAAAGTACAGGTCGAACCTAAAGTGAGGAAAAGAAGTCACATGAAAAATTATAAATACACCTCAAGAAGCCTCTCATATTTACACACAAGTTCAATGCTTATCTATATTTCAAATGATCTTTTGGTGAATCTTTCATAGAATATCCGAGGACACGAATCTGAGGAAGAAGGAAGTGTGAAAGTATTAGAGTTGCAGAGAAGGAAAGGTTTAAGGAAAACCTGGTTTAGCTAACCCCCATGGGTTAGGCTACTGGTGTCCCGCGAGGCAACCACATGGGTTGTTTAGTGTCTGTCGTGTGAGGCCCCATGTGATATATGACATCTATCTATCGAGGAAAAATCATATTTGAAGAAGGATTCTTGGTTTAGGTTGCAACAAGGTATGATGTTAGAATAGTTTTGCTATAGGACCTGAGATGGTATGTATTAGTTGTTCCTTCATGAATAAAGGTATGTCTCTTATGTGCTTGGTTGAGGCTTGTATCATGGATGGTATGGCACATGCTTAAGGCATGTCTTGGAGGCCCTTTTTGGTATATGGTTTCATATTTTTGAGGTCCATTTTTTGGTGATATTGATACATTCTTGAGACATACCCTTGGTACTTAGTCTATGGATGTTATGGTTCATTATTAGAGGGATATCTTTGTGAAATTGGCATATATTTGAGGCATATATTTGGTATATGATCTTGGATTTTATGGTTCATAATTGAGGCATATTTTTGATACATTGACACATCTTGGATACTTGGCATATGGTATAGTACAGGTTCTAGTACATGGTTGATGTACATGGTATGGTGATGGTTTTGGTATCCATGTGAGTGGATTTGTTTATGGTTGGTTGATCAGTGATAGAGACAATGACAAGTTGGATGATTGGTTGATCATCAGTTATAGGTTGATGTGACAATGATAGTGGTAGTGACAGTGACAGTGGCAGTGGCAGTGATAGTGACAGTGATATGTTGATGTATCAATGACAGTGGAAATTACAGGTTGATCAGTGGTAGTGACAGTGAGTCTACATTTATATTTCAGGGCGACATGATGAGTCAAGGAAAGGGGGTTGTAGTCTCCTTCCGGTTGGTTTCAGAGAACTCATGGAGTTGGATATTACTTCAGGTTGGATCTTGTAAATCAGGGGGTCGTAGCCTCCTTTTGGTTGGAGAAAGAGAACTCAAGGAGTTGTATCTCCCTTCAGGTT
The DNA here is from genome assembly GCA_000966675.3 of Picea glauca. Lineage (NCBI taxonomy): Eukaryota > Viridiplantae > Streptophyta > Pinopsida > Pinales > Pinaceae > Picea > Picea glauca. The sequence continues at coordinate 19,981 of JZKD02S0146685.1, forward strand.
GGAGCCTGTAAAATAAGGGGTTGGATCTTCCTTCCAATTGTAGCTAGAGAATTTAGGGAGTTGTATCTTCCTTCAGGTTGGTGCCTATAAAATCACGGGGTTGGTTCCCCCTTCTAGTTGGTGTTGGATAATTTGGAAGTTGGTGCTTCCTATGAATGTAATATTTCACATATAAGAAAGGATTATCTCGTTTTCTCCCATCTGGGTTTCCACGTAAATTCTAGTTTACTGTGTATCTGTTGTTATTTATTATGCTCTGTTGATTGATATTACTCATGATATATTGATGATCTACTACCAATAAATTTAATGATTACATGTTCTGATTAAAAGTGTTAAAATATTTCACAATACTGATTCACCCCCCCCTCAGTATTCCAACAACCCATTGATAATCTAGAAATTCCTCAACACTTCCTTTCCCACATTCAAGATCAACATTTCATTAGCCATTCTACCTTATCCTTGTAAGGTAATATGAAATCAATATTATCAACATTTTTACGTATGCTGCTATAATCATATAATCACTAACCATATGATCTATGACATCACCATATCTTACATCCAATATATGTGTGTTATATGCATGCTCAATCTTTTCCATATGCATTCCAACATGTCCTCATGCACCAAGAAATTTACCCATGCCTACAACGCATACATATTATAGCTATTTGCATTCTACATTCATTTACATAGGAAATATTTTAGGTCCATAGGTGTAATACCCTCGTTTTTATTCCCCATATTAAATAATGTATTTTGTTAATTTATGAAATGACAGAGTTCCCAAACAATTAAAAGAGACCAATGTGCCTAGGAAATGCAATGTTTTGTTCATTATTAATAATAAAATACATTGTTGTATGCTAGACAAACAAGGACAAGAGTTATAGAGGGCTACGATTCCACGAGAGAGGGGGCTTAAGGGGCTAAGTCTTTTATTATATTTTATTTACCCATAATTTCTTTAATTAAGAGAAGTGATTACATGAGATTCTTAGGGAAGGCCATGTGGTTCTTGATTTCCATGTAAATATATAAAACCATATTGTGGGATATTTGGGGGTTCATATCCATTCACACTTTCACTCTTTCATTCATTGTTTCTCAATTATCATTCCTCATTCATTCTTTTTCTTCGATTGGGATATGGGGGGAGAATTGTTGAGGAGGAAGCCATTTTTTGTTGGTTGTAGTAATTACTTGTGTATTCCATCCATGAATTTGTGTCTGCATGCTTGTGTTACATTGGCATATAATATATTTTATTCACATCTACGAGCCCTGAGAGTCCCATCATGGATTTTCTTGACCAGACACACTGGAGCCCTGGAAGGAGGTGGGAAACTTGAGGGACTGCATGGAAGAGAAGGAGGCCCCATTATCTTGGGTTGTGTAGGCTAGAAAGAAGAGAGCTAGTGTACTTTGGATTGATGTGTGTTGAGAAACTTGTGAGAGCTTGAGTTTCGACTGGTTTGGGAAGTTGAGCGACACCCTGGAACTGTCCTTGTGGATTCATAGCCCTGGATCATGGGTGACTTATTGTTGATATTTAGAATAAAATTCTCTATGGTTGGGTGGAACTTCTTGGTATGGAACCAGTTGGTGATTGGTATTAATAAATATAAGTGTTCTTGTTATGTATTTATCTACTTGTGTATTTATTTCCATCGTATATTAATTATTATATCTGAGATTCATCTTTATAATATTCTTTCTTGTTGATGATTGTTGTTAATGCCATATTTTAGGTTTATTTTATGATGTATTATGAAGCTTAATAATTGCATGTGATTATTTCATGCTTCTTTATTAATTAAATGTCATGTTAATTCAAAATCAGTTTTGAAGTGTTTAATTTGAAGTAGCATGGCCATTCTTGTGGGTGGATGGGTATGTTACAAGAGGTATATACAACCTTGTATTACATCCATGAGCTCATAAACTTTCTCATATGTTCATATCACTTTACCTCTTCCAGGAGTACTAGCGATAGTCCAAATGACTCCTTTTTATTTGCTTAAATGGGTTATTTCAACCACAATTGTTTTGACTCATTATAGGTCAAGTAAATTGACCTTACAATTTCCCATTAGTCCCCTAGTCATGAGGGGTTATACATACAGGGTTTAGTCTCTTTTATTAAAGCAACAATTTACTAGTGCCAAGGATTTTATCACTTCATATTCAATTCGTTTAACCACAAGGAATTTTTCCATAAGGGTCTTAGCCTTCATATAAAAAAACATGATAAATTCCATAGGCTTCAACTGTTCATGCTTATTGGCAACATTACAATCACTAGTTTATCTATCCTTTGTCTTAAGAATCCCTTAAGAGGACTCTGCCATTTTCATTCATTCACATTCAGGTTCAACCATTAGTTCTTGTTAGCATATATCCAACTCCTATAGGAGTAGTTATCATAGAGAAATAATATTCTCCTTCAGCTGCGAATCAACATGTGACTTTTGTAATGTAATAAATTCCAAAACGAAATTTAAATCAAGGAGCTTGCGCAGATAATAGATAAAAAAATTCCAACGCAGAGGAAATTTTCTAACATGATTGTCTTGGCCTTGCTATACCTGTCCTAGGACTGATTTCTAGCCCATCTAGGCCTAGTGTTTGAACCTGTCTCTGATACCACTCTTTAACACACCCAAACCCCTAAGTACCTTTTCAAGGGATGGTGTATTAAATTTTCACTTTTCCTCAATCGTCTTAAAGTATCCTCTAGAGGATACCATCATCTTCTTCTCTTCAAGATATTTCCAATGACTATAAACATGCTTAGAAATGAGATCTGGATCAAACGTTATAGCTTCCTAAAGTTCCTTTGACCCTCATTGGTCCAAAGTCACTCACTTTCACATAGATTTCTATCACTTTCACCATTCGATGCAGCATTGACATGGCACATGTCAGCTGACCCACTAGGCCCTCTGAATCAACGACTCCCTCTGATAGATCTAACAATCCTTAGAGTTGAGCGATCAACAACTTAGATCACCTCTCGGAGTCTCTCCGTCGGAGTTCCTTTGTTTCAAGCACTTGAATCACTTTGAAAAAATCTCTTCGATCTCACATACTCCAATGGATATAACCTACACATCCAACAATGATGACTACTTCAGAGTAGCCAATCTTCATGATGGTTAATGACCCTTCTCATGATCCACCTACACTTAGCTTATGTGGGACCTTCAAAGACTTATAAATGAGATTGAATCTCTCTTTCCACCTTGGTCACTACTTCCATGGTGTACCTTTCTCCTAATGTTACATGTGGCTCAATATCCACTTGACATGTGGAGCCATCACGATGTTCCACATCACCATAGAGTAGAAAGGCTCGTTCGACCAGAGGTCGACATTTTTCCATTGCCTATAAACTGATTAAGTTACTTAATCAATACTTTCTTAAAATATCGTTCCTCGATATTGTTTATTTATTTAATCATTATTAGGGATAGTTAGTCTCCGCAAATTGATTACCCACCTCCATAATTACATTTTTACTTAGCCGAATAATTCATTAAAAAACTATTATTGTAATTATTATCTTTTAAGTTAATTTATTATATTATAACATAATTATATTATTTTCTAATATAATTAATTAGATTGTAATATACTTAATTTTATTAACCTTGATTAACATATAAATCAAAGACCCCAACTTATGACAT
>JZKD02S0146696.1:0-13766 GCA_000966675.3 Picea glauca
AACCTTTGTATATTCATATGTAATCTTCTTGGTTGCCCAAATATTTTCACAAATAAACAAATTATTTTCTCAGTCCTCTGACCCTTGTCCTCGGAACTATGGTAACCTAATAGTTGGATATTGTCCTTCCATTTTGAATTTTTTTGTACTACCACCTCTATGTGATGTAGATACTTGAATACTACTTGTTGTTCTTACTCTTCTTCTTGAGTTTCCATTGGACCCACATCTTGTAAAAAATATTCTACCACTAATCACTTGTTGGTAATCAGTTTTTCTTCTTCAGAGGTCTTAGTCACACATGGGCTTATGGGTTCCACACTAATTTGGATCTGGAATGGATAATATTCTTTTGTGTTGGACCCCTGACCTATGGTTTTCCTCTCATATGTGGCACAAACTGTTTCCTCAATCTTCCCTATTGCGCAAAGATCTTATACTTCTTCATCATCACTATCCAAGCCCTCTCGCTCAACTACTTCCCACTTCTTACTATTGATATTATACAGGTAGGTTCGTCTGTTACGCATCACTCCTACTTTACTTATTATTTCCCTGGTTTTTTCCTCATCCATCATTATGGGTTCCATTTCTTCCTTCTTGTATCATTCGTCCAGAACCCTCTCCATTTATCAGATCTTCCTTAGTGCTTTCCCCAACTCCCCCATGCACGCATAATGATTTAATTGTATGATTCCATGGTCATCAGGCCTTTATCATATAATAAGATCTTAATTGATGTGTAAAGAAACCTGATGTACCTACCTCTGGGTCCCTTAAACAAATCCTACTCTGCAACAGTATATGACTTCATTGTATTGACTACAAATTTATTAATAAACCCTGCAGTAATATTTTCTAACCAAAAATATATTGTGCGTGTGAATTTATTATTAATCCTTTCCAAATGCGCAATTTTCTCAGCAGTCCACTATACTGGCCTTATCTGATTAGTCAGATGAGTATCCTTTAACCTCAATATCCACTCTTGTAATAACTCTGGAAAATAACAGAAATATGTCTCATGCAAATCAGTAAACACATACCTCTGCAGATGATGGCATGGTGTATACCTGGAGCTTCTATTATCTTTCTGCGCGAACTTGAGCTACTTTTTCTCCAACCATATTTCAATCTCTTTCTTTGTAGGATTCCATGGCATGAACATCCATTTTTACCATTGCATTTTCTCCATCAAAACCCTTCTAGGATGTTATTTTGAGTTCCATCCAGCAATAGAACCATTTTTTGGATGTGTGGGTTGACCTGGGTTCTACCTTAGTTCTCAAATAAAACCGTTTTCACCATTGGCCCTTCTGGTGAACCATAAGACTACACTACGCACAAAGTGCACAATGCAGTCTCACCCGAGATGACTTATGGGTAACTTATAGACTCAGATATCTGCAGTCATGGAAGGTATTGGGGATGTTCCTTTTACTTCCACTTCTACCTTAACATGCATTCTACCATAGAATTCATCAGATTTACTATTTTATCCATTCAATAACATTTATTCTGCATGATTATTCTAGTGCGCACTATAAATAAACTCTAATAGTTGCATTCATCTATCCGTTCAATCATCATAAATCATATAAATCAACACAATACTCATAGAGACACCATTTTACAATTGTTCATCCCCCCTGGGATACGTCCACAAAGATATTATGCTTCTTATTTATTCTTCATCAAAAAAGGTCATGTGTCGTGCACATTACATCATGAGCTTATGATGTTGATTTTTCATAAGAGATGATATTGTATATGAATATTGTTATTTAATATGAAAAAGGATCACAACTGAAAGATAGATATCCATACAAAAAAAAGATGTATCCTCATGGAAACCCTCAAGGGGGAGAAAACCCTACAAACTTTCCTCAGTATAGATTCCTCCAACATGTACAATGCCATACAATGCTCTTTCAAGAAATCAAGACCAAAGAGACCCAGACACAAACCAATAATGGCCTCCTAGATAAGTGTGTTCTACTCTCTTGTACTTATATTCAATGAGTGATCAAAATGAATCGATATAACCTCTATTTATACTCTAAAAGACCAAAAATACATGACTTATCAAGAAACCTTTTCACAATTACACTTAGGAATAACTTCTGAAATTACATAAAATCTCAACACTCCCTCTTAATGAGGAAGGTATTCTATCTGACACATACTCTAACATTGTTTCCATCCACACGATATCATGACCATTGACTATCGGACACATGAATATATATATCACAGGAAATACATAGTGACTTCACAACATGCATCTAGGGCCGGTAGGTAGCTCTCCAATAGCTATAAAATGTCATTATGAAACTATCCAGTTTCCCACAGAAAACTCAGATATCTTTATGCATGACATCCAATACCCTACAATAACATATGTACCTCATCTCTTCAGCATGTATCCAGGGCCGATGGGTATCTATCCAATAGCTACAACATGTCATCATGACATCCACTACCCTGAGATAACATCTAAAGCCATCACTCCCTTTGAAGAGGGACTATGCCAAGCGTGTCTCTGAACTACTTGAACTTTGTCCTTGACAACGGATTGTCAGCACATCTGCAACCCTGATATATCGATACCTAATTTCTATATATGAAACATGGGGTTCTCTGACAACTTTATACAACTCTGGTTTCCACACAAGATACAAGTCGCCTCCATCGCAATATCGAATAATCCAGTCAACAATTTTCGAAGCCATACTGCTTCGCGACTTGCTACACATGTTTCCACATGCTCTACCTTAGTCATACTGAGTGCTACACGTGACTGCTTCTTACTGATCCATGAAATCATACTGCATCCAAAAGTGAAGAAACATTCTAATTTACTTTTCCATTTTGTAACACTACCAGCCCAATCTGAATCTAAATATCTAAGTAGACTGATCTCATTGTCTGCAACATACTCAAGTTAATAATCCATTGTACCTTTAAGGTACATCATCACATGTTTTACTGCAATCAGGTGAACATGTATGGGGTTAACCATGTACTGACTCAGGGTGTTCACAACAAAACATATATTTGGTCATGTATTCATCAAATACATCAATGAACACACCATCTTCCTGTATAACATAACTTCCGCAGTCCATGAATTCATATCCTGAAACAACTTTAGATTTGATACCATAGGTGTATCCATTTTCTTGCAATCTAATATCCCAAACCTCTTCAAAATTTCCACTGCATACGTCCCTTGACCTAGGAATATTTAATTGAGCGTTTTCCATACCTCCAGTCTGAAGTAATAGTGCATCAGACCAAGATCCTTCATATCGAACTCAGAGGCTAACTACCTTTGTCACTGAAAACCCTAATTGTCCAGTCTGCCTCAGTGGTTTCTCCTTCTATGACTCTGTGACAATACTTTCATTTTCCAAAACACACAACATCATGGTAACCATCACATCAACACATTTACACAAAATTCATGTGATCTCAACTACAAAGAGTTTTTCACTACTTCTTATGTCCATGTCAATCACTCCTCACCAAATACTCGTGTTGATCTTGATCTACTTCTCTATCAAGTTCTCTTCCTGATCCTTGAACTCTTAGAATCTGTTGAAGACATGATCCTTGGTCTTCATGAAGAACATCCATGAGTGTCACATAGTATAAGAATATCGGTAATCTATCATGTTCCTAAAATCACCATAATCTACTAAATAGGTATCCATGGTAACTTTCCTAGAACAAGAACAAGAACATCTCCATGGAATAATCATTTCCATGGTAACTTGACCAAAATAAAATAAGAGCAAAACAATAATATTTCTCATTCTAAAGTTTGTTGCAGTGTTCCTTACAAAAAAAATTCCTATTCATGATATGGATAATGATCAAGGTGGAGACCTTGTGATAGTATTTCTCAATAACCATGTAGATGATGAAGCCTCCATTCACATAGGGTCGGGTCCACCCTCATAATTTGTCCAGGGATATGACAACCAAAGTCTAAATTAGGTTATTGTTCTATAAGAAATTATCTATCACAGAACTCATACAAGTGTTTTTTCTCATCTCTTCCTCTTCCAAAGAGTTTTGGGAGCACCCAAGTGAGGAACAAAATCATAATGCCTTCATCCCTCCTTAACTCACCACTCTCATCTACAATTCCTATTTACAATAGATGTTTAGTACTCCTCATCACCACTATTTTTTTTACTATATCTACACTTATTTCATCATAGGTGTAATGATGAGAATATAATTAGATCCCAAATCACAAAGGAAGGAAGAATGAAACCCTAAAATAATACCCTCAACCTTCTCAATCATGATAGCTTTGTTTTGGACCTTTTAGACTCTGATAAATTTATGTGGGTGAATCATCCATCCATTTTTCCCTTGAACCTTTTAAGTGGTTTCATGTGTAATTTTGGAATCAGTGTTATTCCAGAAATGGGCATAGCTTTGGATATATTGTCTACACTTACAGACAAACTCCTTTGTCTCATCCTTCCCAAAACCCCCTTTAAAGAGGTAGTCCAATGTTATGTCCTCTCTAAATGATGGAGATTCCTTTACAGAGAAATGCCCAATATGGACCTCTCTCCCTATTTTCTAACACCACAATATCTCCAACCTCCCACACTCGATCCCCTCTCCATGTAAACCTTGGAGAATATAATATCCAACATATTGCAGTCACATTCATCGGATCTAACGATCATTCGTCTCACCAATGACACTGTAGGGTGGAGCCCCACTATCATAAATTCAATGTCATGGAAGTTTATCACCCAAAGCGTATCAAATTGGTAGGGATTTCCTTTATAGGAAGAATGTTTAAGTTCTCATTCTCAAATATTACCTTCCAAGGGAAATCCCGGCCCCAGAGGCCCTTTTCTCTTGCACTCGTCTCACTACGCTCCAACTTGAAAACTATATTCTCACCCGTATTCCAAACCAATTCGTCGGATTTCAACATCTCTTATATTGCACCTTCACGTGCATGGAACTGACACATGACTCTTTAGCCATATTTGTTTCACAATTCCCTCTTCTTCTGAAAATTTCCTTACATGATTGTGTTTCCATGCAAGAACCCATTATTTCTATAGATTTTCACTGTAGCTACACAGAATGTAACAAGGAAACCTTGCAAGTGTTTTCGAGTGAACACTACCAAAAAAAAAAAGGAGAAATACAAAATATGTGCAATCTATCTTCTTCGTACGTGGCTTGTCTGGGATATCTGTATAGGAGTATGGCTTCTTTTAGATCATTGTCTAGTGACTCCAACATTCCTTCTCAATTATTGTTTCCCTTAATGGCTCTCACTCATGGTCATCATGTCAATGTGATGGACAGACACACTACTACAAACACAATAGTAAGTCACTCACTCATACTATCTACTCTCTTATTCTCATAGGTCCCATTTCTTTTCCATTTCCCTAGGCCCTCCTGTGAGGGAGTCAGGCCTAGTCCTGATCTGATACCATGTTGTTTTTTCATAAGAGATGATATTGTATATGAATATTATTATTTAATATGAAAAAGGATCACAACTGAAAGATAGATATCCATAGAACAACAAGATATATCCTTAGGAAACCCTCAAAGGGAAGAAAACCCTACAAACTTTCATCAGTATAGATTCCTCCAGCATGTATAATGTCATACAATGCTCTTTCATGAAATCAATACCAAAGAGACCTAGACACGAACCAAGAATAGCCTCCTAGATAAGTTTGTACTACTTTCTTGTACTTATATTCAATGAGTGATCAAAATGACTCAATATAACCTCTATTTATACTCTAAAATACCTAAAAGACATGGCTTATCAATAAACTCTTTCACAATTACACTTAGGAATAACCAATACAATTACACTTAGTAAAAACTTTTGAAATTACATAAAATATCAACTTATGAATGGCGCATGAGGTTGACCAATGTCACACCAAGCTCCACAACTTGCAACCTAACCCTCAATTACTTCTCAACATTGACTCCATCCGAGCTCCACAACTCTCAACAAAATAGATACTTCAACTCAGAACTCAAAAAGTGATCAAAGTACTTCGCTCATGCAAAAGTGATAATGAACTACTCCTTCATCAAAAGTGTTGTGCCTCTTTTGTCACCTAGATGAGAAAAACATAGGTGCTTACAAGCTTAGTTGGGTTAGCTAAGCAAGATAGATGTAAAGGAAAAGGGTTAGATAAATAAACATAAAAGAACAACTAAACTATTCATGAGCATAAGGACATAAGAACAAAAAACCAATAAGACTCATGTCACCAATGGCAAGGATTATATTAGTGAAAGAAAACACCAAGAAGAAAGAGGACTTTGGGTCCCTTCTTCCTCCAAGGGAAGGATCTTGGACCCCCACAACTAAGCTCTTATTACAACTTTGAATGAAATGGTGAAAGAATCCCAATCTAATCCACTCAAGAGGTGAGATGGATTTCCCCATGTAATGGTGCTAGTATAGTCTTGATGAGAATAGAGGTTTCCTTAAGAGAATAGCAACAACATAACTTTGCTAATGAATTTCTTGAAAATGAAGAGCACCCATGGCCTTGTTTTATAGCACCTCTTTGAGGTATTGTGCAACTAGCTTGTAGTGTGAAAAGAGGCTATTTATGGCATTTTTAGGTCTTTGACCAGCCACCCAGTCAGATTCATCCAAGATTTGGGTGTCAAATCAACTTGGAAATTGAACCAGAAGTGGGTGGGAGGCCAACCAATCTCATATATGCACCAGTCTCAGATGTGCACAGATTTTAGCGACCACAGTCGCGCATGTGCACTTTTCCTGAGTTTCTGGATAGAGCATGTGCATGCGCGCCTTGTCTAGTCATAGCGCACTTTAATTTTATCACTGGTTGTATAGTTTTGGACATTTTGGAAATGCTTTTGTGGTAATTTTGGTCCATGGGTGACCTCATAACTGTTTGATGATGTTGGATTCCTATAACTATTTGCAGACGAAATTTCAGTGTCAACAGATGCCCCCTAATGGATGAGGTTAGGAGCATACATATAGCCGAAATTCATCAATGTTTCTTATACTAAGAGTGTTGTTGTAAGAGAGAGCGATAGTGAGAGTATCAAAAGTGACCCGTTGTAGGGAGAAGGGAACTTGTAGAACCCAACCTTCCATAAGGTGTGTAAAAAATAAATTGTGTACAAACGAGGCGGGCATGCCCCATGCTTGTGTCATGTAACTCAAAAAAGAATGGTGTCGTATAGTAACTGAAATGGTGTGTTGATGTAAACAACTGCAGTGCCCTGAAGGGCGGTCGTGATAAAGGCAGGAGACAATTATGTGGAGGAACATACTCTGAATAGTAGGCAGTGACATCTGTAAGAAGTATCACGGACTCTGTAGGCATTGATAGCCCAACCAAGTTCAGAGGTCTTCGACAAATATAATAAATAATTGCAATAGTCGCAAAGTTAGACACACCATAACATGAGAAAGTGTTGAAGTCGAATGTTATGGGGGTCAACGACAGCAAGGAGAAATTGTGGTTCTCCCCGTGCCATCCGAGACCTCTCATTGGAAAGGTAATGAGAGTCAAGATACTGTCACCCTTCTGGAAACTGTGTTGATGTCGACAAAAGGGGGACGCGACTCCAAGAATAAAAGGGCTTCGTGAAATCTACTAGGTGAGGTTAGGAATTGGAGGAGGTACATGGACGAAGTCAAGATGCATGAAGATTCAAGTCTGCCCTTGGTTGGGGGTATATGCGAAGTATAAGTGGCCGAAACTGTTCAACTAGGTCGAGTGTTAGGGGGACAACAAGACGTGGGATAAGTTGTGCCAGAGGTGGGACAAAGTGGACAAACTCAGAGAGCAAAGGTAAGTGGCCTATGGGATACTCAGAGTATATGAACGATTTCAATAGGAGTACATGATAAGGAGTGCCCCAACCAAGGGTGACATGGGTTGCATTTGCCAGAAAAGGGAAGAAGGTTTCCAAAGGTGATGACAAAAAGATATGTAAATGCTGGAAACAAAGGATTCTTACAATATATAAAGAATAATTTAAGATGAGTGTACAAATACAGAAAAGGGTGCCCCAATGTAATATGGTTGAGCCGGTGAGGGAGCAATGTGCTTGGAGAACTGGTGGAGGCTGGGGGCCCCATGGGTGGGTTTTTGTATGAGGTAGATGGGATGGAGGGAAATTTGTGGAGGGGAAAACTGATTGTGGATGAAATGGAGGGTTAATGATACTGCGAAGGCACAGGCAAAATAGAACCTTGAAGAGATAACCTGGGAGTCCATTGGGAAAGCTAGCAAAATGAGGAGAAGGAGTATGTGGTTGATTCACGACATGATGTAAGACTATCGGGACTCCCATCCCTAAAGGGATGAAAAAAAACATGAGTGTCAAAGTGCCAAAGGGTGCTATGAATGGGACAACTCATGTGGGGGAGATTGCTACCATGTAACAGTACCTAAAATGCAATGGAGGTGTCGGTACTTTAGAGCCGGAGATGGGGATCCTAAAGGCAAATTTYAGAGGGTGTGACTAGAGATGCAATTGAGATTCAGAGGGAATGATTACATGCCAGTGTTGATTATATACCTGAAGGGGTTGTGTTGATGTATGATGACCAAGTACCTGCACACATGAAAACCAAATACCTGACGTGAAAAATATCTGAAGAGAATCGAACATACACGCATTTATTTGATAATTTTGAATATGAGCATGTGTACCTGGACGAGGTATGAAAAAATGGCACCCTGGGGGCTAAGGATAAAAAATGGCCCGGGAATTGTCTTGATGTAGGTGACGGGATGTTGATCCCAGGGCTGAAGACAGATTGAAAAACAGACACCTAGTCGTGACAATTTCGGCGAGGATAAGGGCTTTCTTGCTCTTGGGTTTTGAAAATTCGAGATCGTATTCCTGAAGGATAATGATCCATCGGGAAAATTTGCCATTAATTTGTCGACGACTGAGAAAGTATTACATGGGGTTGGAATCTTCTATGACCCTAGTTGTGCAAAGTAGAATGTAATGGTGTAGTTTCTAGATTGCGAGGACGACTACAAGGGCTAGTTTTTCTTCGTGATTATACTTCAAGGGCGGCCCTGAGAGGGTTTTACTAATGTAGTAAATGACATGCTCACGATCGTCATCGCCGATTTGAACAAGAAATCCTGCTACTGAGACAATTGATACTGATATGTAGAGGATATAGTCACGACTATAGTCGGTTGAACTAATTAAAGGGGCATTAGACAACACCGTTTTAAGAACGTCGAATGATTTTTGGGCATGTTCATCCAAGTGAAATGGGATTTCATGGCGTAGTAAGAGAGGGAAACTGTGTGCTCAAGTGGAATAGTCTAGGACAAATCGTCATAGAAAGTTATCTTTTCCTTGTAGGCTCTGGAGTTGACGTAAATTATGGGGGGGTGGAATTTCTATGATGGCTTGATCTTTAAGGGGGTCCACGGTAATACCACTTTGGGAAATGATGAATACGAGGAGGCGCCCCGTAGTGACGTAGATGACGCACTTGAGGGGATTCAAGCGGATGTTGTACTGACGACACCGTTGGAAGATGATCTGTAAATCATCAAGATGTTGGGTGCATTTTTTGGATCGAGCTGTGAGATCATCCAGGTATGCGAGGATGATATGAGATAGATCGTGAAAAATGTATGGCATAGCCCGTTGGAAAGTTGTGCCAACATTCTTTAGGCCAAAAGGCATGACACGATATGAAAAAGTACCCCAAGGGGCGGTGAATGCGGTTTTGTATTGATCAGCTGGGTGGATTTGGATTTGCTTATAAACAGAGAAACTATCCATGAAGGACAGAGCCTCGTGGCCTACGTAGTCGTCGATAATTTGATCAATGAAAGGCGTTGGAAAGTTGTCTTTGGGACATCCATGATTGAGATCGTGAAAGTCCGTGCAGATGCGGATATTGCCCTAATTTTTGTTAATGGGTACAGGGTTGGAAACCCATGAGGTATAGGCGATGGGGTAGATGAACCCAGCTGCGCATAATTTGTCAACCTTGGCTTTAATGGCCGCTGCTTTGGATGAGTGTAGTGGTCATTTTTTTTTACGAACTGGTGTAATGTCAGGCTAGGTGTCGATGCGATGTTCGACCATAGAGGGATCAAGGCCAGGCATCTCTGTGTATGACCAGGAAAAAATATCTCGATATTCTTGGAAGAGGGATTTATAGGCGGTCATTTCTTGAGGAGTGCATGCGGCGCCAATGGTGATTTCCTCGATGACTCCATTTTTCATGGAAATATCGATTTTGATGGTCGGGGAAATGTTGGCCATGTTGCCTTCTTCAAAAGTATCAGGGGCAGGAATGGGGTTTTTGAACCAGTCGATATGCTCTGATGGGATAAAATCCCTGGTTTCGACTGCGTATATGGGGTGTTGGTTAGGAGGCGTGGAGGCTTCCTGTGGAAATAAGAGCACTCTATGGTGTAGCACATCCCATGGGTAGTCAGGGGTGTTTAACTCTTCAAGTATGTCCTCGTCACATTGGAATTGGAGGGAATACAAGGGATCATAAAGAGTGATATCGGTGACTGTCGTCGTGTGGTTGTCCTCTTGTGATGAAGAAGTAGGGGGAATGATGCAATGATATTGTGATGGTTCACTCGACATAAACCAAATATCAAGGTATTGAGGAGTACCAGTGGTAGTTGGATGTAAAATTTCCGTAGGGAAATGAGCGGGAGAATTGGGGGGATTTGGGGGTAAATCCTTGGATAAGTCATCCAAGAACCACAGAGGAATAGGGAGTGCCTCTGGTTTAGGAGAAATGATATGAAGAATCTCAAGTGGTGAGGTAAGGTCAACCATCGATTCTATAGGGGGCACAGGGGTTTGAATCAGGGTCATTTGGCGTTGCCTGTATTCAATGATCATAGGAGATTGATATGTAAAATGATCTAGGGATTCACATAGAGAGCAAGGGCATCTCATACGTTCATTGACTGAAGTCATGACATAATGGATGTCAGTGAAGTTTGGTAGGGATGATGTAGGTGGATTAGGTTCGTGCTGGAAGCTTTGGCATACTGCGACTAATGTCTGCCGGAACTGAGGTAGTGCTGGGTAATGGTGTGTATAATGGCCATATTCTGAACATATAGCGCAAGTGAATTTGGTTCACAGCCCTTTGCTACTTGAGTTAGGGGAGGTAGCGACAATACTTGCTACAATGGTGGGTGGTGATGGTGTTTGATTGAGTGGAATTAGGTTACGTAACTCGGGTAGAGATGGGCATTTGTTGGTTGGGTGTCCATATTTCTCACATAGCGTGCAAGGAGGTTGGACACATGGGGGAAGTGGAGTTGTGGGCTCCTTCTTATTTCACCTACCCGCAATTGTGGCAGGGAGGTTATTGAGTGGGGGTGTAGCGGGTATGGTGGGAGTGAGTATGGGAATCATCATTGGGATTCCTTCCATTTGGGGGGGAAGGGATGGTTGAGGAACCATCTCTGGTGGATGTAAATACCAAACTGGAATTGCCAACACCATATTAGGGAGGGTAAGAATTGCGGCTACTTGGAAAGCTTGTACGCCAGGTGGAGGGTAGAAGAAGGGGATTTGAGTAATGGCTTGGGGAACTGTCTCCCAAACTGGGATATGCCCTTGGGGAGAGGTGAAATCGTGAACTGGTGGAGTTGACGAGTTTGCAGGAGGCTCATGAGGGGGGAGCTCTACGACTAGTGGGACATCAGATATGATAGAATCCTCCCTAGGAGGAAGGGTATCCTCTATGTCAGTTCCGTTGGACGATATGATGCATACTTGATTGGAAGGATGAAGGAGCGGTGGTGCACCATGGTAAGTTCCTAACAATGATGGGTCTTTGAAAATTCTGGGACCCATTTCGATGAGTGGGTATGCGTCATGATTTGTGTGGATGAGAGGGAGAATGTTATCGATGTTGGCAGGGGGGTTAGGCTCATAATGTGAAACTTGGTCAATGGTAATGATCTTCCTGTTATGGGGGAACATCATTGTTCGAAAGATGAAAGAAGAAACTGCCTTCATAGCGTACATGTAGCTACAACCGAACAAGATATTATAATCGAGTGGGGCATCGATAACTTCAATGTCGATGAGAATGGTCTTGCCCCAGAGTTCTACAGGGACATTTTGGAAGAGCCCTTCAGGAGAAGATGGTCATCCATCATAAGATATTAAGGTAATGGCAGATGGTATGAGTTCGGGGGAACCAAGTTTCTTCCATACAGACTTGGACATAATGCATGTGGATGCACCTTCATCGATGATGCACCAATGAACTATAATGTTCCAAATTTTCACTTGGATTTGAAAAGAGATGAGAGCGGGGAGACGGGGCTCTCCACTGTCGAGGTCAAATGTGATGAGTTGAGTATCCGCGGGGTTGATGGCTCCCAAGGTGGAAAGTAATGATTTCTGCTAAGTGGGACAAGTTTGAAGGACTTCTAAGACTGACATGGTAGCCGAGGATTGTGCTAAGTCATCGACCAAACTGTAATTATGAGCTGCCCTAGCCTATGGGTTGTGGACATTCCTGTGCAATGGGATGTGAGGGATGCAAAGAGGTGTTTCTGCGTTAGGGCAAGGAATAACCAATGGGGGTCCCATTGGTGTTGGGATTGTTTCTGGGGGAATGGGAGGAGACACAGCGGGTGCACGGTATTGATGACTACGTGTTTGTAGAAGGATTTCTTCCTCACTAGTGAGGAGGATAGTACGATCTGCGGGATTGTTTGGATTGAGGTACTATCCCAACTGTGGTGGGGTAGGCTGTGTGTCCTGTTGGGTGTTCATCACACCCTAGTGTGGAATGGGATTCTGCAGCATGGCTGGGGGTGGTTTTTTCACGTATTGTTGTGGTGCCTGCTGAGGGGAAGGTGGTGCTAGAGAGTGTGGTACACTTCCTAAGTCTTTCATCCGTTTAAAATCAGTGATTTGGGGGAAATGATGAGTATAATGACCGAACTCATTGCAAAGGGCACAAGGGAAGGTGGTTCTAATAGTATTGTTATTTCTCCCTTGACGCCTGTTGTTATTGCCCCCCTGGGGGTTCTGATTCCCTTGATTCTGGTTGCCCCCAGTAGGTTGGTTTTGTTGGGGTTGATTCCCGCCTTGACCTGGGTTGCTATTGTTCCTATTTTTTCCTTTATTTTTGGAATTATTCAACTGATGGGTCGGATTTGCCATATTCAGCTGTTTGAAATTTTGATACTGTTGAAGGGGAGAGGGTTGAACAAAATTCACCCCAGCATGAGGGTGTGGGGGAGCCATGGGTTGTGGAGGACCACGGAATGGAAAGTACGGATTCTGTGGGAGTTGTGATCCGTAAGGTACATAGGAAGTCATGGCGCTTTCGCTAGTACTTAGAGTATAAGTTGAGGTAGAGGGAGTACCAAGACTTGTTTGGATAGGTGGGTGTGTTGTAGGTGTCAGTGGTGGCCCACTGATAGGTGGAGGAAGAACAACAGGGTATGGTTGTTGATAAGAAGGTGGAGGGTAATAAGAGGTTCCCCCATATGCTGGTGGATATTGAGGTGTGCAATACATTAGTGGTTTTTGGGGTTGTGGACTGTGGTGCGTGGTATTACCAATCAATCCGTCTGTTGAGTGAGACATCCCGGGTTTGTCTTGACCGAATGGCATGGGTTTTGGGAGATCAGGAAGTACTGTGTATAAGTACCCTGATTGTGAATAGATGAGGTCGTATTGTTGAGCCTTACTAATGGCTTCTTCTT
>JZKD02S0146707.1:0-23678 GCA_000966675.3 Picea glauca
ACTTCTTCTTATTCCTGAAATTCTTGAACCTTATTGTGAAAGCTTGATCATCTTATTTCTTTTGGGGTTTCTCTTTTGCATTAATCCTTGATTCTTCTTGTGCACAACAAGTCCAAAGTTCTTCAAATGTGGGATAATACTTTCTTGTGTTCATGCTTGTGGAAAATGCATCCCATGTCTTAGGAAGACCATTGAGTAATATATTTACCAGTTCCTTCTCTGAAATGATTTCTTCAATAGATTGTAGTTGATCTCTTAACTGAGAGATTCTCACAAGGTATGATGTTATGTTGTTATCATCATTCATTTTCATGTCACAGAGCTCATTCTTCAGACTTGTTACTTGTCCAATGTTTCTGACTGAGAAGAGGTTAGTTAGGGAATCATACATATTCTTAGATGAGTCAAGATGAGAGATGTAGGGTATCAAGTGGTATTTTACAGAGTCCACTATGATACTCATGGCATTGATGTCATTGTCTTTGAACTTCTCCATAACTACAACATTCTGAGGTTCCTTCTCTTTTCCTTCTTCAAACTGTGGTTCCACGATCTTTCCTTTCACGATATCCAACACTTTATTCTTGGCAAGGATGAGATCAATCCTTTTCTTCCATGCTCTGAAGTTATATGCCCCTTCTAACTTGTTTTATGACTTCATAGAGTAAGTCATGACTGCTTTGACTTTGACCAAAAAATCAAACTTGACATCTTAGCTTGTTGAGAGTACCAGGAGGTGCACTAGGATATCTGAAAATTAGGTCAATATCTTCACTTAAGGTGCTTCAACAAGAGGGTTAGGGTTTCATTGCTGTAGCAAAAAATTTGAGTGCAACTGCAACTGTAACTGAAAAAATCCTCCCAATCTATCTTCTAGTGGTTAGACTGTCTGAAGATAGTGTGGGCCCATAACCTGTTAGAAAATAATAGATGTGCTCGTTTAACCATAGACAATATAACAATATTGTCACCCAACCATAGGCCGAAGCCACCCCCGAGCACCTTAACCTTGACAAAGAATAATTCTGGAAGCAAACCTTAGGCCTAAAAGCCAATCAATGTAGCATTCCTCTCTCCAGAGCTAGCACACAAGGGAGAAAGTCCAAACTATAACCAATAGAAATTCCAAGCCTAAACCGAGAATACAGGTTGCAGTAGTTGCAGCTGCAACTACTCTCCAGACTTGCACACTTACTCAATTTCTGCAGTGCACACTCTTACATTTCTGCAGTTGCGAGTTGTGTGTGTCAAATGAGATCTAGCGTCCTGCATTTATACTGCTCCTCCTTAGCTGTCTGGGCCGACTTCTCATTCTGGAGGCTAAAAACTCGATGTTAAATATTTCCTTTAGATGACTTGTCTTCTAGGGTTATGTCCAATGCTTCAGGGTTTCTTCTTGCTTCCCAGAATATTCTATTCTTTTCAGAGTTACACGTGGAGGTTAATACCTCCTTCAACTACCATAATATCAACAACGACCTCCTTCAATCTCTGATTGCTTCTCTTCTCCATTTCATTTTGTAGGTTTATAATCCTCTGGAGCCTTCTTAACAAGCAAGCAATTGTCTTGGGTATCTTCAGAGTGATATGAAACACTCCCCATTGCTTGAATTGTGCCCCCTTTCAAGAATTTTGATTTATAGAGGATGTGGATTCTTGAGTTAGCATTCTCAAGCTTCCTTGGTTGCCTGAAAATTGACAATTGAGTTACAGAGTGATTTATCTCCCTCATAGATCGTTTCAATTCCCAAGGTGTGGATGTTGAGTGTTGCATTGTTTGGAGCTCATCCTTCACCAAGAAGATTGATTTGTGATTGCCATAAGTGTTGAAAAAGTGTCGAAGAATGGTAGATTTGCCTTGCAAGAGAGTAATTTTTTTTTTATCGTTGGACATTGTGAGGAGAAAGAGTGACTGAGCCTTTGGTATAAACTAGTATCTTGGTGTTTGCTTGTTTTTCTCTATGCTTGAATGTGTCTTTAACTCTTCAATGATGCTTGAAATCTCACGATACTTATTGTTTTTATTTGCTAGATGATAGTCATATGATTTGATGCAATAAGCATTGACAAAGAATGATTGGATGTATCTTTATTGGTTTTGACAAATTTTATTGTTCCAAAGGAAGAGGTGAAGTAGGAATCCGAAGCCATTTGATAAAACGTTTATTTGTGTTCTCGTTTTCATTGAAGGAAGACTCAAAGTCGGCTTGAATAACTTTTATGCCAATATGATGAAGGTTGCATCTCTTAATGAGTTTTTAGTTTGAAAGTTTGGCTTTCATTGTAGTTACATAGCCTCAGAAAAGGCTTATTCTCCCTTAGGAAATATCTTATAAAATCATTCTTTTGAATGCTAGTTTGATTGATGGCTTGAATTATAATTTTCATTTATATGCATATTTTTGGGAAAGGCTTGAATGAAAGGCCATGGGAACACTTTATGTTTACCTAAAAAACTGTTGATTTGATCTCGAGATGTTTGGTGTTTATTATGGAAAATGTTAGTTAGATATGAACGGTGTTAGAGACTATTGAGTCCATATGATCACATCCAATCTAACATGCTTGAATGGTATACATTGTTGAAGTAAATGACATGAAGAATTAGCAAAGTAATAGCTATAACATTGTATTTCAAGTCAACTCCCATTGGTTTGGGACAATCATTTTGAAGTTATATTGCAAAGAGTGCATGAGAATAAATAATTTCTTGGAGTCTTAATTGCATAGATTGTCATTGGTGCAATCATGCATGTATATGTATATTTAAAAAAAAAGTTGTGATCTCTTTCTTTCAAGAAGAAATGGTGACATTACATTTAGCATGTGTTTGAGGAAACTAAACTGAAAAGGGATCTGCAAATAGCTTCCGAGACAAAAAATGCGTCATAGTGCATATGGTGAAGATTAGGGATCAAAAACTCAAAATTGATTGAAAATAACCCAAAGTGCCACCAAGAAGCCCTCAACCTCAAGCATCACCGAGATTCTTTCAAAACGTCAAGCATAAAAAAAATTCCTTCACTTATACCAAACAACCTACTCAAAGAAACATAAGCACCACAACCCACATTGGGGTGAGTAATTCAAGCTACAATGTCCAAGAAAGAAAAGGGTTCCAAAATTGGAAAAGCTAATCAAAACCCACCAAAAACTAGACATGTATGGGTTTAGAGGGAATGAAACACTAGAAAGCCTTGCCAAAAATGTCGAGGAAAATGGTGTAGAAACAACTAAACTTGCAACCACTAGCCTACTAAGCAACCCTAGAACCTGTAGGCCAAGAGAAACAACCCCATTGAAGAAGTCACCGCTAGAGGAAGGAGTAGGAACCAATAGGAAGCCAATGCAGAACCCACTTGTCAACACCATAAACAAAAATGCCAATGTTGAATAGCCCTAAAAAACATGGGGGAATTGAAGGAAAACCCCCAAGATGCACACAATTACAGTGTCAGTTGTTGGTCCTAAAGTCTGCACCTGACTGTTAGAGGGAAACGCTAGGCTAACTCAGTTGTTGGAAGGATTGGTTTTTTATAGGTTTGATTGATTTGTTTAATGGTTGGCTGATGCATGGGCTCTTAAGGACAAGGATCTTGTTGGATTGTTCAACAACATCAACTACAAGGTCTTCCTTAGATGGTGGCATGCATTCTGGTAAGAAAATCAAGATATAAGGATAAAACAGAGGAAATACTAACAAGCATACAATTTGTCACTTGTTGTATGAAATTTCAGACTTGAAATAATATTTCAGATCTAAAACATGTACCTGAACACAAATTATCCAAACATGTTGTATGACAATAAACAATTTACTGAAACAATCGCTGAAATCAGGTTGTATGACAATAAATAGTTCATTGAGACAATAACTAAAAGGAAAAGAAACAATGTTTTGCATACATTTAACTTGCATTCAAATAAGACAAACAAGATTTAAGAAGAAACAATCTGTCACCAACAATTATATTCACCATGTGGGAAACTTAACAGTTTTACACTTTAAATATCACTCAAAATATTGATGCTTGATACCCCAAAAAAGTTGATCCTATTTAATTCCATAGATTCATGTATTTATCCTTGTCAAGAGAGGGTTCGAATACCTCTATCCGATCTACATCTAGAGTTTCACTTCACATGACATTTAGATCTTGTAGATATAACTTCACTTATTCAGTCCTAGTTACAATTTGTGAACACTTGTTTAAACTAAGTGAAGTTGAGTTCAAGTGTTAGTTCATTAGGATAACTCCCCATCACTTTGACCTTGATAAAAAGATTGTTCTTATCAAAAGTAGCAATTTATTACAAGTGGCAGTAGTATCTCTAACTAAACCAAAAAGATTCTATCAGTGTAACTGGAGCTATTGTTGATTACTAAAGTGAAAGAGTTGCATAGTAAGAGTCTTTATAAGCTGTAACTGGTTGTTGACTTTTCATTGATGTCCATGCACACCAATAACTGGAGACAAACCTTGAATACAGGTGGACCAAGCTGACACAGGCTTCAAATTATTTTGTTTTTTTTACAGTAGTAGACATTTTGTTGGAGGCAGGCCAAAGCGGAAAAGCAAGGCGTTTTTGGGAAAAAAAGCATGCACAAGGAAAGCGACATTTGGAAGGAAACACAACAGGCCCGCATGCAAGGAAAGCAACAGCTGGAAGAAAGAACAACACACACGCATGGGAGGAAGACCTAACGACGATAGGGTTAGGGTTTTGGTAAGGTATTGTAAACGACTGAAGAGCCTGAAATGTATAAATATAGATACTTAGGTATCATAAAGGGTTGGTTGTTAGTTCAGAAATATACTTGTGGGGTTAGTTCAGATTGTTGTTTTTGTAGTTATGCATGAGTTGGTGCAATATGTAATTTTTTGTTGTATGATCTATTTTGTATAAGTTGTTGAGCTAGAGAGGACGAAGGAGGGTAGATCTTGAGGGTTAGATCACAGGCTAGGGAGCTTGGTGTGATCTAGTCCGCCTCATATAGGTCTTGCCCGATTAAGAAGAGTTGTAAGTGCGAGGTGCTGTAGATGTGGAAATACCATAATAAAAGAGTTAAGAGCCAATCTTTGTGGATGTAGCCCAGGAGGGGGTGAACCACGGTAAAATCTATATTAGGTGATGAATGCGTGCAGATATTTATTGTCTTCAACAGTTATTATTATGTTGAATGAATGAGTTGTTATATTTCCTGCTTACTCGTCGATAATAGTATATTGTGTTTACAAGTTATAATAAATGGTTCAATATATAGCTATCTTATCTCAGACTCAATCCTAGGTTGTAAACACCCGAGTCTTACAACCACCCATTAAAGCTATCTCGGGTGAGACGACGCAACGCATTTTGTGTGTTGTGTTGCCTTCTGGTTTACCAGGAGGGCCGATAGTTTTAGAAGTTTTGTTGGAAACCTGAACATATATGAACCCCGGGTCAATAAAATTAGACAATAAAGAGGAATAGTAACCAACAAATGGTTCTATTGCCGTTGGTAGGAACAAGAGAGGATTGAGTAGAGGAGATAAGTCGAAGGTCTGTCGGAGGCGGATCAAGAAAAGGTTAGGGTAGAGAGCAATGCACCATTAGAAGGGAACGTTGAGACTGTGGAATCCCACAAAAGCAGAGATCGAAACTTCGCTAAGAACTAAGGAGATAGAATTTGCACAAAAAGACAATAGAAACCCTAGACTAACACCTCACAAATATCTTGAGAAATACGTGTTCATTGATCTACACGAAGTCTTTTTCTGTGATTTTCCACATCTATTGCAGGAGTGGATACTAAGGTTGAAGGATAACCACACAATGAACCAGATTCGACAGGTAGAGTGGACCCCAATACAGATTGAACATTTATAACAAGTGAACAACAAATTCACTCGTGCAGTAGACTTTTGGCTTGACATTATTGTCACAGGTTTTATAACAGAGTTTGCAGTCGACACAACGAAGTCGTATAGTGCAGCGGAGAAAGAGATCCTACACAGACATAGAGGAAGGTACATTCAATCCCTGTATAATTCTATTAAGATATTGTTGTATAACAAAGGAGTATTGACAATGGAGTTAGGGATCTAAAATTCCTTGCGTGCATGGGGGAAGGGGGGAAGCACTGACAAAAAAAGGATAAATGGAAGGAGGAAAGGATAAGAGCAAGAAGGAGGAACCCTTGTACCTGATCATGATGGATGACGACCAGATCCGAAGGATCTTGGTGACAGCTGGAAAGATGCGTAGCGGAGTACCCTACCAATACAAGGTGAACACCAAGAAGAGAGTCATAGCCGCGAGGGAAGCCTTGGCGAGTGATGAGGAAGAGGTAGAGGATCTACGGGCTATGGAGCAGATTGAGGAAATCCTGCGCGCAACATATGAGAGGAAGACGAGAGGTCCAAGAATGGAAAGAGAATGCAACAATCCTATCCATATCAATGTCAGTGTGGAACCCATAAACCCATGTGCGACTAACACACCAAAGAGAACACCACCGTTTAGACAACCGAATTTCAGAAGAAGTCTGACATCAGGAGGTACATCTACACAATGAGAAACAACTGGAGGAGCTAGTTCAGGCAACACTAGTCAGGTATCTACACCACGCAGAGGTAGTAGTTCAACATTCAGAATGGCAGGACATGATCCTACCATTAGGTTACTAGAATTTCGCGGAGAAGCAACAAAAGACCCTGAGAAACACTTGTTCATTTGTGCAAAGATCTGGGAAGCAAAACAAATCACTGATGAAGATACCAAACTTGCATAGTTAGCTATTACCCTAAGAGACCGCGCACTAGACTGGTACATGAGTTTAGACGCAAACAGTTCTCCGAGGACGACAAGGACACTGACAGACATTAAGAAGCTACTGATAAATGAGTTCCAGAAGCTGAGCTCAGAGGATCAATACATGAATGAGATGATAGAAATCCGACAATAAGCAGGAGAATCCGTATGGGAGATTGACCAGAGATTCAAGCGACTGAAGGGAAAGTTAAAATATCTCATGACCGATATGCATCATCGACACTTGTTTGTCAACTCACTGTTCCCACACTTAAAATATCCATCGCGACAACAAAAGTTCCATACGCAGGTAGAGGCTCTGTAGGAAACCTTCCAACTGGAAGAAAACCAGTACCAGTAGATGGACCCAACTATTGAAGAGATGAAGGAGGAATTGAAGAATTTAACGTTTCAGCTGAACCAAAATAAGAGTAAGGACAAACGAGAAGTTGTTTGGTGTACCACATGCAGGATGGAAGGCCACCACAAGAATGAATGTCCAACATTCGTGCAGTATATGGAAATAGGAATGCCAAACTCATTACCCACAAGAGGACCATGGTGTGAAGTCTGTAAGAAACCGGGTCACGACCCCTATCACCGCCCGATGATGCAGAAATACCAAACAATCCCAAAGAATTTATATTGCACATTTTGCAAGTCAGTGGGCCACGATGACAAAGATTGCAAAACTATGGAGTTGATGCAAGAAAGGACATTGGATGCATATAGAGTGCAGGAAGAAATGATGATGGGGCAACCTACACCACAATTTAACCCAGTTCCAGCTCCATACAACACTGCGTAGCAGTAGTATAATATTGTGCAACAACCATACAATAACGCGCAACCACAATACAATGCAACACAACCTCAGTACAATATCACGCATTATAATCAAGCACCTCAGTATAATGCATTGAGAGGAGATAGAGTAGGCTATAGAGGTGGATGCTGAGAAAGAGGATGTTTTGGAAGAGGTAGAGGACCAATGGTGTGTCACAATTGTCAACAACTGAGACATTATGGAAGAGAATGTCCACCTCCACCAACAACTTGTATGTATTGTTGCGCATCGGACCATGATACAGAAGAATGTTCGACACTACTAATAAAGATCTAGGAAAAGAGGAACCAGAACAACCTGAATGTTTAGTGGATTTCAACCGAAGCAAGGGATGAAGGACGAAACATTAATATAGTTACTCACATAGGAGCTAAAACAGGGGATGACGTTGTTTGACAAAAGCCAACACACAATCAATGGGTGAAAAATAATGCTGAACCAAGGAAGCAATTCGACGCGCAGAAGGAAAATGAGATATTTAAGCAAGCCCGACAAGAATTCCAGAAGGAAGATATTGCGAGGACTTCAACCAAGCAACAAAGTAAGGAAGTACCAGAATATGAAATGCCCTCGTTATTGGATCATACCAGCGAAATACATTCCATGGGACAAGTAAGTACAATCAAAGGATTTTTGTAATCACGTGTAAAGGTATTAAGTGATCCATCATCTGTGAAAATATTGCAAAACATACTAGAAAAAATTAGCATTGAGACGGAAGGAAAACTAGAACCCAAATCAGTCAATCACGTACACACAAGAAGAAGAAAAAGTAGGGAATTTAGACTGAATGTCAACATTGGAGATTTCAATATGGGAGACATCATACTGGATCTAGGATCCGAAGTTAATGTACTACCAAAGAAGACATGGCAATGCATGGGAGAGCCCACATTAGGCTATTCACCTGTTCAATTGAAACTGGAAAACCAACACAGAGTCCTACCAATCGATAGACTTAAAGGAGTGACAATAGACCTAGATGGAGTGCACACTAAAGAAGATTTTGAAGTCATTGAAATAGTGGACGACGCAACACCTTACCCAACATTGCTTGGTTTGGATTGGGCATTTGAAAACCAGGCCATAATCAACCTAAAGACCAGGAAAATGACATTTGAGTCAGGAGAATACAGGGTTGTCACGCCATTGGATCCGTCGGAGGGGGAGAGGTTTGTAGAACCTACTTGCCTAGACTTAGAGGAAATCAACTAGTTGTACATAACAACTGCGCGCGATGAGGATTACGTGAACCCAATTGCGGATGGGATACTCAGTTGGCGGAGCATTACCTCATGTGCAATAGAATCAGATACTGGTTTAGAGAACTGGCAACAAAGGCTACACGAAGTATCCACGAGAATATGTGCAAGAATAAACCACACAGTAAGATGGGTAGGCACAAAAATCAGAGAACCACCCAGTTTTCATGGAATCAACGATTTGGAAACATTCTTAGTACAGTATGAAGACGAAGTCTTAGAGAACCAGAGACTATTAGCACTTGATCTAGAACTCAAGGCCACACCTGCAAGATGGTGGGATGCACACAAGAGACCATCACAAACTGGTACCAATGTAAGCGGTTACTACGCATAAGATTTGGCGCAGAACAAAAAAACAACAAGCAACATAAATGTGATGGAAAAAGGGCACCGGGGGAACACTTGGAGAAGTGTAGAACGCTGTGGAAAATGACACCCCCTGAGAAATGGCCTCATCATTTTATACACACTCTAGAGGGCATACCAACGAACTGGTATACAGACCAGGAATTGCACAAAGGAACTACGACCTAGATGACACTGCAACATAATTTTACAGTCACCTTCTCATTCGAGCATGAGAACCCCAACATATATGTCGCTCTCAAACAGATAAGAGGAGTAATATTCATCAAAGAGCCAGAAGTAGAACTTATCACAGAAGAGCAAAAATGGAATAAACAGATAGTCAAGAAATTGTTTTCATGTTACCATGTACAAGAGGAAGCACAAGATGAAGATGATCTGCGCCATATTCAGATTGAAGAAGCAGAAGGTGAAAGAGAAGTGGAAGGTCCACCCATAGAATTAGAAGTCATTTATGTGATGATCAAAGTAAAGAAAGTCAACATTGGGACAGTCGAGCATCCCAAAATGGCCAGCATTGTAGATTACTGGGATGAGAAAAAAGTGGAAAGCATAACAGAGTTATTGCGCGAATACAACGACTTGTTTCCCACAACATTTACAGAGATGAAGGGTATAGTCGGAGAGTTAGGAGAAATGAAGATACCACTCAGACCAGAAGCAAGATCGATCAGACAACGACCTTATCAACTGAACCCAATATATAAGCATAAATTCAAAGCTGAGATCGATGGGATGCTCGAAGCTGACATCATAGAACCGGTCGAAGAATAAGAATGGATAAGCTCGATGGTAGTACAGAACAAGAAACAAGGAGGGATAAGGATATGTGTTGACTTGAGGAAGTTGAACGATGCATGCATACATGATCCATTCCCTACACCTTTCACGGACGAAGTGTTAGAAAACGTAGGCAGACACGAAGCCTACTCATTCACCGATGGATTATCAAGATACCATCAGATCAAGATAGCACAAGAAGATAGATACAAGACCAAGTTTGCGACAGAATGGGGATCGTATCAGTACAAAGTCATTTCATTTGGACTGAAGAATGCACCAACAATATTTTCCAAAGTAGTCATTGCTGCTGTTAAGGAATTCATCCACCAGTTTCTCAAAGTATACCTAGATGATTGGACAGTATAAAGTTTGTTGAAATACCATGTAGAAGTCTTACAGATAATGTTAGAAAGATGCAGACAGTGTCAGATATCGCTGAACATAAAGAAATGCATATTTGGAACACCATTTGGGATACTATTGGGCCATATAGTATGCAAACAAGGTTTACTCGTAGATCCCACAAAGATCACAGTAATTGTTAACGTACCACCACCAAAAACAGTCTGTCAGCTAAGAGCNTGGATACCAGATGGGGTACAGGTAGGACCAGAACTGTTGGGTCATATAGGGAGGCTCAAATACTTGGTCCATGATGTAGCAGATGAAGACAAGTTTCTGGAACTTGCAAAGAGAGTGTACATGGAGACGGTGGGCATGAATCTGTTTGGGGAACCGATTAATCGGCCACTCCAATGGGAAACTGGGCTGGAGAAGACAGGCATTTTAGGACTGGTAGACCTACCAAATTTTGGAAAAGGACAGTACACAACCGCGTGCGTCAAACAATTGTTAGCAGTCATGCATGGCGGGGACATATGGTTGGACAAGATCATCTCGATAGATGTAGAGCTTATCGCGAGCATAACATGATTGCCATCTCAGGGGATGGATCCCATGTAGTTTCTAGATGAAAAATCCAGGGAGAAGGCGTTAGCAGAAGAGATGAAGAAAAATTATGGCACCGACAGGGGGACAAGAGGGATCATTATCAAGAGGATCAACGATGCCGCAACACAATTGGGCACGAAAATCTTAGCCTGCAAGCTGCTAAGAAAATGTTGCAGGGAGGAAGTCTCAGCTGGGGTTGTTGCAGTTGCAGCTAAGTGCGCAGAAGGCACCACAGTGATCTGGGCACCGCACCTCTTGAACTTATTCTTGGATGACTGCAAGGATGTGCAATATCTAGGCACGAAATTTCACTATTCATGGTTGATCACACTAATAGCCTTCATGGGATGGAAAGAGCCAAGGTATGTAACTTTTTGTACCAGACCCAAACCAAACCAGGGAAAGAGATACTTATTTTTAAAAGCTATGTTGAATTCTAGTCACAAAAGAATGAATGGGTCCATCTTTGAAGGATACCTATGCGACCTACAGGAAGTCATCTCCAAAAGGTGGAGAATAACATCAGAGGTCGTCGCACGATATGGGGACATTGCTAACTTCCAGGACACACAACATATAATGTGGATACAGGCGAGGAAGGATCCCAATAAACAGTGGCTCCAGATGCTCTATTGTATCACAGAGGGTGACATCGACATGGTCATCAACAAATGGGACGACGAATGGAGGATTCCAGCCATCACCCAAGAATTTCCGAAAAGAACAGTAGAAGAAGAGGCATCACAAGGAGAAACCCAGCCAAAGGAAATCCAAGTGCTCAAGAGATGAAGAATGTGCCAGGGAAAAACAACACAGACAAACGAAGGGCCAAAGAAGACAGGGACCCAGAATGGGAAGAAGGATACAACGCAGCCGGCCAAGGAGTAGTAGCAACAGGCCGAGCCCACACAAGTGACCACAACAAGTCCCAACCCACAGGAACCAGGGGAAAACAAGAGTCCAACCACGCATATAGAAGGCGCGTGCAAGAAAACAAAGGCACAAAGAACACTACCAGAATATACAATCACGGATGATGATGGAGAGATGATAGCCCGAATGGTCCAGGATTTTCTATCCAAGTATTTTGACCATGTTGCGCACCACAAGGATAGGATTCAGGAGGAGTTGGAAAACATGCGGCAACTCCTCAAGCAAATTGGGGAAGGGAAGACAGTAAGTAGCATGGGAACAAAACCATCAACACCGCAGATGGAGGAAAGAGTGGAAGTAGAAGAATGAGATCCAGTCCATCCATTACCGCACCCGAATGAAACATTCCACATCACACCCAGTATGTTGCGCATGGATGAGATTGTGGGGCAGACACCCCTCAAGGAATTAAGCCAAATCCAACTGGTGTTGACGCGGATGCCAACCAGGGCACTACACAAGTTCCAGGTTAGCATAAACCATGAGGTAAAATCTTGCGCACACAAATACTTAGTCGAATTGCAATGAACAACAGAGAAGCGGAATGCGCTAGAAATAGCCTATGAGCAGGCTAAATATGAAACCCAGGAGGAAAGGGAGCGCATAAAAGGATTGGAGCAGAAAGTGGCAGGAACTTACGAGAGGATTCCACAGGCTGCGCAGAGAGATGAAATCACAGAAATAAAAAATATTGATCGGATTGTGCAGGAAATCGATCAATATCAGAAGGAGATCGAGAATCTCCGAGAACAACTCATACCAACCACTCCACCAGTAGTGAAGGAGCAAAAGAAGTAGGAAGAAACATTGTAGCTACAGGAGATAGAGAAACATGTTAGCACAACAACTGACTTGTTCGATAAGGCAATGCAGTTGTGGACTAAGTTAGAGGAGGATCAGAAGGTCCAAAAGTGGGACAGGGAAGAAGACAAGATCAACACAATGATCCAAGACCTAAAGCAGAGGCAAAAGACAATGCCGATCACAGAACGTGTCAAAGGGGCAAAGGACATGAAGAGATTGCAGGGAGAGATAACTAATGCGCAAACATAGAAACAATAGCATCAGGCTCAAATGGAACCATTGCAGGAGAGGGTAGCAGAAGTCCTGGCACAAGCAGAGGAATCTAAGGCACAGATAACACAGACCCAAGTAGAGTGTGTGGAATTGATCAGTGAAGAAATTGCAGGCCAGATAGTGGACACGCTCAAGGAGAAGACTGTGCAGGCGCAGACACAGGCAACATATCTCAAGGAAAAGGTCCAAGCGATCACTAAGGAGATCGAGGAAGCACACAAAGGTTAGGTGGCTCGAGACGAGCCAGATGTCAGCATTGGGGGCCTATTGGAGGCAGGCCAAAGCGGAAAAGCAAGGCATTGTTTGGAAAGAAAGCATGCACAAGGAAAGCGTCAGTTGGAAGGAAACACAACATGCACACATGCAAGGAAAGCAACAACTAGAAGGAAGAACAACACACGCGCATGGGAGGAAGACCTAACAACGGTAGGGTTGGGGTTTTGCTAAGGTATTGTAAATGGCTAAAGAGCCCGAAATGTATAAATATAGATACTTAGGTATCATAAAGGGTTGGTTGTTAGTTCAAAAATATACTTGGGGGGTTGGTTCAGATTGTTGTTGTTGTAGTTATGCATGAGTTGGTGCGATATGTAATTTTTTGTTGTATGATCTATTTTTCATAAGTTTTTGAGCTAGAGAGGATGAAGGAGGGTAGATCTTGAGGGTTAGATCGCAGGTTGGGGAACCTAATGCGATCTAATCTGACTCCTATAGGTCTTGCTCGATTGAGAAGAGTTGTAAGCATGAGGTGTTGTAGACGTGGAAATACCATAATAAAAGAGTCGTGATCCAATCTTTGAGGACGTAGCCCAGGAGGGGGTGAACCACGATAACATCTATGTTAGGTGATGAATACATGCAGATCTTTATTGTCTTCAACAATTATTATTATGTTGAATGAATGAGTTGTTATATTTCCTGCTTACTCGTCGATAACAATATATTGTGTTTACAAGTTATAATAAATGGTTCAATATATAGCTATATTATCTCACACTCAATCCTAGGTTGTAAACACCCAAGTCTTACAACCACCCATTAAAGCTATCTCGGGTGATACGACGCAATGCATTCTATGTGTTGTGTTGCCTTCTGGTTTACCAGGAGGGCCGATAGTTTTAGAGGCTTTGTTGGAAACCCGAACAGACATGAACCCCGGGTCAATAAACTCAGATAGTACAAAGGAATAGTAACCAACACATTCAAATAATCTCCTTCAGGAACATGCAAGTTTTCTGGTGTTTCTTCTGCAACTTCTGATATTTTTTCTGTAGCTTTGTGCGTTGTAGATCAAGAGATTTGTTTTGTTGTTTTGTTGTTGAATATGTTGCCTCATGCTATCATTTCGTTGCTTGAGAGATTGAACCTGTAGGTTATTTTCATTCATGTCCCTGCCATCTTCAATTTTAGGCTTGATATCTACCTTCACTATGCTCTCCTTTTTTATTTCATCCTCTTCCTCAGCATGCCTATTTAGATCAATGGAGAGCCTGGTATTTCTTGGTGTCATTTCATACCTGGGTTTCTTCTCAAGTATGTCATCAATGGTACCTTTCACTAGTTCCTGCACCATCATCCTTTTCCCCTTTTATTTTGGTTTGACCTTCTCTAAAACCTGCTCAGCGTCACATTCTGTTTCTGGACTCATGTCTTCAAAACCTTGCTCAGGGTCTGGACTAGTGTCCACCAAATCTTGCTTAGGTCGTGGATCAACAATGCACTCTTTTTTCACAACAACATATTTGACACCCGAGGTCTCCCCCTTGTTGCGTTTATGCCTGATCTTGTCCCATGTCTTCTCCCTCAAGGTGTGTATGGCCATCTCCTCCATGTTGGAAAACTTAAAGAGGTCTTCATCAGTATTCTAATCTTCAAGCACTATGGGTTTTTTCTCCTTTAAGGATGGATCAAACAATGTCTTGGATTTCAACCTCAATTGGTTGGTGAGCTTGGTCTTACTATTGTGTTTGCTTGGAATTTCTGGGACCTGGCTCCCCTTTCTCTTTTTGTTATGTTTTTCCATAGGGATATGTTCAATCTGGGTGTCTAATGACACAAATTCAGCTGCAACAATATCATGACTGGCCTGTTTATTCCTCCTTTGTTTGCTTGTTTTTAATTTAGGATTTTTCTCTTCCTACACAATAGTGTGCATAGGCTTATCCTCGAGATGTTCAAGAGATGATTGACCTACTAGTCTAGCCTATTTTTCTCTCTTTATGATATAATTTTTGACATAGACCTTACCACTTTCTCTTTCCCTCTATTTCGATGTAGAGGACCTCAATTGCCTTCGAAGAATTTCCTCCTTTTGTGGAGTAATGGATCTTGCTTCCTTTGATCAGGTCCTCCATTTTTTAGGTAAGGTCTTCTCTTTGGCTCGTTGGGTGGCTTTTGATGAATTCCCAGGTTCAAGAGAAACCCTAGCTGCCTGGGAAACCTCGACCTACTGTTCTTCTGGTTGCTGATTAATTTCATGTTCTTCCTGTAACCCTAAAGACACTATAAAATCTATCCAAGGCATACCCAATTCGTTGAGAGCAAAGAGAACCAATATTTTAATAAACCTTTGATGATAAAGGCTTATGTGAGCAACTTCTAGGTAATTCTGGATTCTTTTAGACATCTTAGTTAGGATTTTAAGAAGGTAGAACGAGAGGTTCATTTCTTTGTCACCATTTAAGTGCATGAGGAATCTAATGTGATAAAAATGCACAATTGAAAACCTACCTTCTCACGTGATATATCTTTGTATCGCAGACATGATGTCCCTCCATTTTTCTTTTAGCCACAAGTTCGAGATGCCCTGGCTCCAATCGGGGTTTTGATGTTCAGGTACCAGAAACTGATTGCACACTTCAGCTGGTAATTTACCCTTTTTAAACCATCTCTCACCACTGATAGGGAGGGTTCATGCTCCAGCAATGAAGTGCTCTATTATATGGATGGTTATGTCCCCGATCTTAGTCTGAAAACCATCAAAGTTTTGTGCGAAAATTATGGCAATTCCTGCGTGATGTCCTTCGAAGGCACATATGAAGTCGAACCATTTTCTCCTGATAAAAATATCTCTGATCTTAGGAATATCCTCGAACAATTCGAGCCCGGATGGGTCTGCCTTGTTTAACTGCCAGCGTTCTCGAGGTGAAACCATTTTTCCTTAGCTACTTATGTTGACAATGGTGGTCAAGAGTATGTGTTG
Source organism: Picea glauca (assembly GCA_000966675.3). Classification (NCBI taxonomy): domain Eukaryota; kingdom Viridiplantae; phylum Streptophyta; class Pinopsida; order Pinales; family Pinaceae; genus Picea; species Picea glauca. The sequence continues at coordinate 16,220 of JZKD02S0146707.1, forward strand.
CTTCGAGTTTACTTACCACTTGTAATGATGAATGTACAAGGCACACATGCGCATGATCTAGCACAAAACCTGCAATGATAATCTGCACAAAGTGTACAATGATGAATGCACAAGGCATAAATGCACATGATCTGGGCGCCAACGCTCTTTTATTTGAACTTTGAAATATTTTTTAAAACCTAAAAACTCATAAAATAAACTATGTATGTTGATTGCAAGAATGATGATATTCTTGCAATCAACGCCTTTTTGCACTTATAAGCTTAAGTTATCCCTCTTGTGGTCCAATAGTGATATAACCAGTGTGATAGGACTTATTCAATTCAAATCTAGACTTTACTTGATCTCATAAAGAGAAAAGAACTAATAAAAAACAAATAAGGGATGACAAAAACAAAGTGAAATGACTTAACATACCATGAAGAAAGATTAACTAGAAACTAGGTTGACAGATGAATGGGTTGGTTTGATGAACATAAGGAAGAGATCCAGGCCTAGGATATAACATCGACTCCAACTGGGGATAGCACTTCCCTATGAGGTGCTAAGAAAAACAGACATGTGTTCCTTAATTCTTTATTTTTGTCACTCTACCATCAATTACTTTTACTCCCTTTTACCAGCCTTGACATCTACCTTATTTCAACTGAAAACAAAATCTGCAACTATACCCCAGTGCCTTTATTGGGATATGGAGTCTTTTATTCAAACTAAACTACCGAATCATACTAAAAATCAAAATAGATATGTATAGGCTTAACCACCTCTGGTTCATCAGGAAAAGCAATGCTTCAGGAAGCTCCCATTGACTTGGCTTCCAAAGATCTCAATGTCATCCAGATTTTGCAATATAAAGGTATTGTTATCTAGAATTTTGGATACCTTGAAGGGACCAAACCAAAGTTTATCTAACTTACCATGCTTGGGTTTTTCCTCCCTTATGGCATCCCACCTCATAACCAAGTCGCCTGCTTGAAAAGTATCTTTTTGGTTTTCTTGTCAAACGTTGCCTTGACCTTGCTCTGGTAAGCCTCAGTTTTATCCTTTAATATTTCTCTTCTTTGTTGCACTTTAATAATCTGAAAAATCCTCCTCTGGATTTCATTAGGCTCCTCCACTTCCTACTGCAAAAATTTCAACATTGGTAAACCAAGTTGGGTTAGAAAAACAACATCCACCCCATAGACTAGCTGAAATGGAGAGGTACCTCATGACTTTTTGGTGTTGATCCTGTCATCCCATAAGGCATACTTTAGTTTGGAATCTAGCGATTCATCGTTTTCAGCAAGTAGATTTTTAATAATCTCGATGAGGGTTTTATTTGATGAGTCTTCCAACCCATTCCCCTATGGGTAATATGGTGTAGAGTGTGTCAGGATAATGTTGTAATTCCCATAGAAATCAATTATAGCCTTGGAATTGAATGTATGTGCGTTGTTTTTTACTAGTTTCTTGGGGCATCCAAACCTGGCAAATATGTTTGTCTCCAAAACTTTCATGATCACCTTGTCAGTAGCATTCCTGGGAGGATTAGCTTCAATCCACTTTGTAAAGTAATTAGTAGCAGTAAGAATCCACTTGTGTTCACTGTTGTCCACTGGAGGGTGGGTTTATCTCGCCGATGAAATCTAGGCCCCATTGTTGAAATGGGTCATTTGGATTAATGGGTTTTAGGGGTAGTGAGAGCAATTTCTTATTTCCAACAAATTTCTGACACTCTTCATAGGTTCTGACCGCAGAAAACACCTCAGAAAATGTGGTGGGCCAGTAGTATCTAGCCCGTAGAACTTTGAGGGTTGTAGCTTTCCAATGTTGGTGCCCTCCACAAACTCCTTTATGCATATCTTTTATAACCTTTTTTGACTCATCTTCATCCAAACACTTCATAAAAATACCATCAGGGTCTTTCCAATATAAATTCTGGTATAAAATGCAATATTTTATAGCGTTTAATTTAAGAGACCTAATTTTGGATTTTTCCAACTCTAGTGGACATTCTAGGTGCTGTAAAAAATAAATGATATCTCTATACCAGGGTGAAAGAGAATACTTATCAAGTACCTTCATGGTGTTCTTCTCAGCCTATATCATTGGAACATATGACTGGTTGAAGGTATGGTGCAATTCCAGCGATTTGAAATTCGAATCAGATAACAGTTTTTTAAGGCCATGTCCCTTGATCAATTAAGTGGGATTCATGTGCAGATCATATTCCAGGAGCTTGAATATCCATTTTCCCCTCTTCCCCTCACTATCTGGCTGGACAAAGATCTCCTTTACACTGCTGCTAAGGACATACGTTGTTATGCTGGACTGCAGAACATAAATCTTGAAGGGCTTCAAGGCTTTCACTAAGGCATAATCCTACTTCTCCAATATGTCATATTTCAATTCAACATACATGAGTTCTTTGGTGAAGAAGGAAATTGGTTGTTCATGGTCATCTTCATTATTTTGCAGCAATACAATAACAATAGTCTCCTTGGAGGCAAAAGAGAAAATCAAGAATTCTTTGGAATAATTTAGACTAACCAGGACAGGGGCTTCAATTAGAGCATGCTTTATCCTTTGGAAGTATGATCTTGGTTCCTATGTCCATTTGATTTCAACATCCTTTTTCATCATTTTAGTAATAGGCCTAATGATCTCAACAAAGTTTGGTACAAATCGCCTCTAGAAATTTAATTTTCCTATAAAAGACTATATGACCTTCTTGTTTCTGGGGATGTCAATTTTCTGAGTCGCATCTACCCTTTCCGGGTCTATCTTTATCCCTCCTGGAGATATAATGTGGCCTGTGAGCTTGCCTTATAACATAACAAAATACGATTTTTTGGGATTCAAAGGGATTCCATACCTTCTGCATTTTTGAAATATTTTCTCAAGGTGTTGTAGATGTTCATCATCAGACTTTGAGAAGATGGTGATGTCATCAAGATAAATCACCGTGAACTTGTCCTTTTCACCCACAAATGCAATGTTTATGGCCCTCTGAAAGGTGGCCTCTGCATTCATCTCGCCAAAAGGCATTTTTTCATACATCAATGTGCCCCATGGGGTGGTGAAGGTAGTTTTTTCTTTGTCTTCTTCAAGTATTGTTATTTGATTGTATCTAGAATAACCATCCAACATGGAAATTCTGTGAGCACCTACTACCTTTTGAAAAATGTGGTATTTCTTAGGGAATGGATAGTTGTCTTTCAACGAACACATGTTCATGTTCCTGAAGTCCACACATAAGCGTACTTCACCACTCTTTTTTCTGACATGAACCAACTTGGCTACCCAATCTGAATATCTCAAGGGCACAATGATTTTGGCATCAAGCATCCTTTTCAATTATTTTTCAATAATAGACATCAACAGAGGATTAAATTATCTGATTTTCTACCTAAATGGATTAGAGCCCACTTTAAGAGGAATCTTATGTTGAATGATGTCAGTATTGAAGGTCTTCAGGTCCTCATAAGACCATGGAAAAATATCAACAACATTTTTCATAAGGATGACATACCTGTCTCTCTGCTCATCTTGCAGTGCTCTAGATATCTTAACAAATTTGGGATCTACAATTGTCCCAATGTTGTAGTCTACAACCTCATGTTCCTAACTTTTAATGGAATCTTTCTTGGAGACATCATTGTTGTCAAAAAGCCTCTCCAATGGGACTAAGCCCCTTGGAATATGATTTGTTTTAAGCTCCACAATATTGTGACCAACTACCTTGTTCAAAAAAGGAGGGACCTGCTGATTTTTTGTTTCATCATCTTCGTTCTCTTGGTCAATGGAGATATTTGAGAATTCCTCAATATTTTGCAGAAATATCTTGAGCTCCAGATCATCACTAAAAACCTGTCGGTGCTTAACATTGTCTGGTGTAGTTGTTTTGTGCCTAACCCCCACCTCATATTTAAAATTTGGACCAATGGGAGGCCTGAAGGTACTAGCAGCCAGAGCTAAAGCGTTTTCCCTTTGGCTGGCATCTCTGGGGACAAAGGAAATATTGAAAGCTAGAAAGAAATTGTCAGTTATGTCCCATACCTCATTTCGGTATTGTTTTAGCCTCAGCTGTTTTGCTTGATAAATGGCCTTCACTTGATTAACAACTAGTTCAAAATCACCAGAGACTGTCAATTTGTCAATGGCCATATCCTTAGTAGCTCTCAACCCCAGAACCAAGGCTTCATACTATGTTATGCTGTTAGTTATTTTAAATTCTAATTTGTATGAGAGTGACACGACCTCCTTTGAAGGGGAAATGAGGACTACACCAACACAAAATCCCTCCTTTGAAGATGAGCCATCAAAATACATCTTCCAGTTTTCATTTCCTTGGCCTACCTCTGGTTGATTTCTACATTTACTGACTGATATTTATGGACTATCATCATTAATATGAAAAATAGATGATCCAATTTCACCCTCTACAACATAAATTGGAAGATTACCTGGATTCTGATGATCACTCACAATGTAAGCCAATCTGACTTATTTGTACAATCTTCTATGTTCTCGTCCGAAAATAGGGATGGTCTCATATGTGATATCCATCTGCAGATACCCTCCCACTTTATTAGCCCATGACTTGGATAAAATCATGCCAAACTTGAGAGGTATATCAACTACAACAATATCCATAACCACTCTTTTCATGGACAGCTAAGATAGAGAAACAACTAGATCCTTAATTAATCCCAGACACTTAACCTTTTTGGAATCAAAAGAGTAAAGGTCCTAGTATGGCTTGGTGATTTCTAGCCCTAGTTCTTCCATGACAGCCTTAGGCATGACATTATGAGAGGCTCTAGATATTTTTTCATGGAGATTCGAGGATATGTAAAAAGGTGGGGAAGCATCAGACCCATCTTCAATATGTGGGCCAACAATGATAGCAGGGTTCTCATCATGCAGACTTATCACATCAGATGAGATAGCGGAAGTAGGTGGCTTCAAAACCTTCATGATAAAACTCTTGAAAGGCTCATTTTTCAGTAAATCTGTCAAAGGTACATGAATCTTGATTTTTCTTAACTCATTCTCTATGTTAAAAGAAGTTGGTTCCCTGTCTGCTTCTTTTACCTTTGGAAAAACAAGTTTAGTTGGTTGTTGATGATCTACCTTGTTTGATGTGTCTTTGTTTGGACCTTATTTGGGAGGAAGATCTGATTTCTTATTCTAAATGGGCACATTTGTTTTGGGACCCCCTGGCCTAGGCCTTAAATCGCACTTCTTTTGGGGTTGGCTTTGAAAAAATTCTTCTCCCTTTCCATCATCATCAAACTGGTTTGACAATTGAGAAATTTCATATTCTTGTTTGGTTAGATTGCTAGGATAGAGGTCAATTTCATTAAATAATAGTGCAGAGTCATCTTCAATTTCATTACTCTCATCCATATCCTCAACTTCATTGTTTTGAAAAGGGGGAACAACCCTTTGATCTTCAACATTCCTCCTTTCCCTCTACATGATTTGAGGGGAATAATTAGGTCTTCTAAACTAATTAGTGTTTATGTTTGCAACATCCTAATATGGTATGTTTGGTTGCTTGGTTTCCCATTTAAGTTTAGTTATTTCTGAAGTCAAGGATTTCAATGTTCGGGTCACCTCATCTAGTTTTGGGTCAGATTTTGTTTGGTTAGAAGAAGAAGGAATCTCTTCCCTCTCCTTCTTTTTGTCCATATCCGATTTTTTCTTCAATTTTTTTGATGCTAAGATGTTAGACTCAACCTCAATGGTTTCCTCTTGCATAGATAACAAAGTGGTGGACCTCCTCTCCCTTAACTAGAGGGAAAATTCAACATCAAATTCATTTTCAAATGTGATCTTGGTTGAGGCTTCAATGGGATTGATCTCATCAGGGATCTTGTTATACATCTCATTGAACCTTTTAGTTAAGTCTGACACAGACTTACCATTCTTCCTTCTTAAATCCCCAAACTTGGTGATGTAGTACATGTAATTCCTCTTGTCACCCCATTGCTTTAGAAAGGCCTCATCCAATGCCTCAATACATGTGATAGAGTCTGGATTTAAACCACGAAGCCACTTCCTTACCTCTCCATCCAGGCTCTGCACAAACAACCTCATCCAAACATTTGCATGTTCAATGTTAAATTTTTTTGCAAAACTATAAAATACTACCAGAGGTTCTTCAACAGTGACATCTCCTTCACCATTGTATCTGGGTAGATATTTCATGTAGTCTCATGTTGGAAATGCATTTAGGTTTTGAGGCAACACGAAAGGTGCATACCTGGTTGTAATGATGGCTTCCATCGTGTTGACAACCATGTTTGGGACAACTGGGCTTTAAGGTTAAGGATGAGATGTTGGTGTGGTTTCTTGAGAAGATGATGAGGTATAGGTTGAACCAGGAGATATCTGAGGGACTATTACAAGGGGGTTTTCAAAAACAATAACCTCGAGCTGCTTCTTGTTGAGGATAGGGGAAACCTTTTCAGATACAGGTCTGCCTTTGGATGGAAATGGATGTCTCTGAGAAAGTGTGGACTTCCTTAGTTGCCTCTCTCGATCAGAAGTAGTTGTGTCACCATTAAGGTCAAGGTTGAATTTTGAGGCTTTAGTATGCTCAGGATTTGATTTCCTGAATCCCTTCTTGGAAGCCAGAATTCCTTAATAGTTTTGCATTCAATGGAGTCATCAGGTGAAAGATGGAAGTCATTTTTGTCCTTGATCTTTGTTAACCATCAAATATCAGATTTGCTCATTTTTGTTCTCCCAGGGAAAGATGCTTCGTTACTCTGCTCCTGACAACGGCTCCAGAAGATGTTGATCCTAAGGTCTGCACCTCACTACTAGAGGGAAAATCTAGGCCACCTCAATTGTAGGAAGGATTGGTTTTTTATAGGTTTGATTGATTTGTTTAATGGTCAGTCGATGCATGGGCTCTTAAGGATAGGGATCTTGTTGGATTGTTCAACAACATCAACTACAAGGTTTTCCTTAGATGGTGCCATGCATTCCTGTAAGCATATCAAGATATAAGGATAAAACAAAGGAAATACTAACAAGCATACAATCTGTCACTTGTTGTATGAAATTTCAGACTTGAAATAATATTTCATATCCAAAACATGTACATGAACACAAATTCTCCAAACATGTTGTATGACAATAAACAATTTACTGAAACAATAGTTGAAATCAGGTTGTATGACAATAAATAGTTCATTGAGACAATAACTAAAAGAAAAATAAAGAATGTTTTGCATACATTTCACTTGCATTCAAATAAGACAATAAGACAAACAAGATTTAAGAAGAAACAATTTGTCACTAGCAATTATATTCACCAGGTGGGAAACTTAACAATTTTACACTTTAAAGCTCAGTCAAAATCTTGATGCTTGATACCCAAAAAAAGTTGAACCTCTTTACCTCCATAGATTCATGTATTTATCCTTGTCAAGAGAGAGTTATAATACCTATATCAGATCTA
>JZKD02S0146729.1:0-13811 GCA_000966675.3 Picea glauca
TAGTAGTTAGTTCCCTATGATACACATGGTCCATAAACTCCAACTCCATCCATTACAGTGGCAATGGACACAACAGAATAATAAGATTTCTACAAAGACAATGAGCTTATCTACTTATTTAATGGCCTTTGTCCAAAAATTGCAGACCTACTTCAATGGATTTCTAGTATTTGGAAACCATAAAACTAGGAAGAAGCTTATATCTACCCCTACACAAAATATTTTTTATCATGGAATTTGACATAGAAAAGGATTGGGATTGGATTCTCAATTATAGCCCTTGGTTCTTAGGAAAATATAAACTTTGTATGAAACCCTAGACTCGGATTCCCTCTCCATGGTGCTAGTCCAACCTTCCTCTGCATTTCTAGGATTATGAGTCACTCAGTTGCATAAAAAATTCCTTAGGAAAATTCCACTTAGAAGTGAGGTGACAAACAATCGTCACATGACTATCTCAAAATTCATTTGTGTAGACATGGATTTCAACAAAATATTTTAGAAAAAAATTAATTTGGTCACTAAAGACTACATCTAGACTCAAAAGTAATATTATGAACAAGTCACCTTTTATTATAGGGAAGGATTTGAAATAGGGCACATTTCCACTCATCATATCAATATTTCAAGAAATTCTAAAAAAAATCTCACCTAGTGGGATGGAGTGATGGAGGATTTCCATTTGATTAGTAAGGACCCCCTAGTGTCCCTGGAAAGCCCTATAAACATGACACCCACTCATGAAGAAAAGAACCCTCCTCCTCCATTTTCATTTTAGGATCCTCTACAATAGTCCCCTTAGTCAAAAAATGAATAAAACCTTCCTTCCCTTGAGAACAAGGATTCAACCTCAGTCACCCCTAGACCTAAGCGAGTTGGGTTGATAAAGTAGAAGAAGAAGCAATTCAGGGACTCTTAGAACCCTCTCTAGCTCCAATGGATTAAGATAACAATGACCAATATCGAGTAAAAGAGGAGTTGTAAGAACTAGCTACACCCATTCAAGATCCAAAGGAGCACTAGATAACATTAGTTAAAAGAGTAAAAGTGCAATTCACCCCAACAAAGGATGATGACAAGAAATCAACACATGAATTTATTTTAAACATGTATTGTTTCTATATTTTCTTATGTTATAAATTAATCTTCCTTTATCCATGTAAACCAAGTTTTTACTGATTTTATGGGGAAAAATAAATCTCAAGGATTGGTAATCCCCCCACCTATTTAGGTTTGGAACACTCCCCCCAATTCTCGATAAGTTTATATTTGGATATTTTTTAAGGATTCAAATATTGTACCTTAGTATAGTATTCTAGGAGATTATTTTATATTGAAACAAACACATGTATAGATATGAAAGTAAAGGAAATATCTGATGTTGAGGGCATGGGATAGGGTTTCTTTGCAGTGTGATCAAATGGTTCACAAATTGTAGTGATATAGGCATAGTGATCTGTGGGCTATGACCATGGTGAGTTCAAAATTCCAAACAGTTCTACGGTGATACAAAATTGTCTCCTCAATGATAATACCTTGGTTCGATGATGTTACAAGCATAGTGATGTGCGAGGTATGGTTTCTATATAGTGAGATGAAACGATTCACAAACATTTCTACAGTGATATTACCTTGGTTCTACAGTGACCTTGGTGACGCACAGGCTAGGGTTTCTTTATGCATGATGATTTCTTTGTAGTGATTGTTGTCATTCAAACCTTGATGTGAAAAATATCGATATATATTTATATTTATGGATTTAGTGAGGGAATTGAAAAGGAAATGAGTGGGCAAAGGTGAAATCTGTGGTAGGGTTTTTTTGCAGTTGAGGTAGGGGTTTTTTTGTGGGAAACCTCTGCTTGAAATAAAAATGGAAGTTTTCATTGATGAACATCTATGTTGGTTCTCTCCATAGTAGGTTTTGTTTTGTGGTCAATATTTTCTTCAGATAAAAATGGAAGCTTTCATTGATTGAAATCTATGTTGGTGCTCTCCACATTAGGGTTATTCTCTATGGGTGCTCTCTATTTTTTCCCAACCCTGTTGGATTTCTACCATCTCCCCAACTGTTTCCAACACTATCCTCCATTGGGATGCACTATGTAGGCTCTTTGGTAGTGTTTTTATCCATCTAAATATCTCCATGAACTCAATTGTCGATGGTTCTAGTTTCATCAACGTCTTGGGAAATCCATTAAGTAGTACATTGTCTTCTTCAATAAACTCAAGATTCAAGTACATATTCAGGACTCTGATCAATGGTGGATTCAAAGTAGATGACCATGGAAGAAGAGGTCCATTTGGTGGATTATTTAGATGATTTTCTATTCAAAGACCAAGTCTTTTTCTCTCCACCAAGTGTAGAATCCCTTGTGGAGACTAGGTATCGGTCATTGGAGGAAGACAAAACCAATTCTCCATACTTTAGACAATGAAAAGATAAGGGTTTTTTTATTCCATGGTCAAATGGAATTATCAGTGATTATATTGGTGGTAGAGATGCCCAATATTGCCAAATTTTGTACCATTGTAAGGGCCATTCTAAATAGACCACGACTTTGGGTGTACTGTCTCTAGTCAATTATGCTAGTTTGGGAAAATTAATGCCATCTTATGTGTTTGAACCCTCTAGACCTATTCAAAAAAGGAGACATTGAAGAAGTGCATAAGGAACATGTGGTTCTCTTGGCCTCTAAGGAAGGTTTTGGGTTCATTTTTTTGAGGGTTGACTTGATTCACTTGTAGGGAGGAAAATGAAAAGAGGGAACTCATCAAAGGAAGAAGAAACAATGTAAGGTCATTAGAATACAAGGAGGGGATATTTCCTTAATTGTTGGGGAAGATATTGCAGTCAACAAGATCCTTGACCTTTGAGGATGCACTTTAGTGGGGAAGTTTTTTGGAAGGAGGGTAGGTATGGACTACCTTATTATATGGATAGAGGAGAACTAGGGACCAAGTTTAGGCTATACACCAACAATTAACCTATTAGTAATAGGTTGTCTTGGTTTTGTCTTTCGTAAGGAATAATATGGTTTTATGTATTAAAACAAGTTTGGTTTATGGATGGATCATACATATCCATAAAGCCCTGGAACCCTCTTTTTGATGCCATGGAAGAGAACATGTCAGGAACCCCGGTGTAGATAAAACTTTCAGGGATCCCCATGGAATTTTGGACTATTCAGGATTTACGGACAATAGGAAACCATATTGGAAAGACTATTCTCATGAATGATAGCTTCCTCTATGAAGGATACAAGTCAATTGCAAGGGTATTAGTTGATATTGATGTAATTAGAGGTCTTTTTGAGACAACTGATTTGTGTTTTAAAGAGAAAAGGTACTCACAAATGTTGGACTATGTTAACATACCTTTTCTATGCTCGATGTGCCATTTGTATGGACATCTCTTGAAATATCGTTCCAGCCATACACTAAATGGATATGGAGGAATAAGCGAGTGTCACGAAGAGATGAGGATGATAAAGGATAAGTGAAGGTTTTAAGTATTGATGGTGTCCATGGCATGGGACAAGAAGTGTTGCAGGCTTCCACTAATTTAGAGGAGGATAAATATAGAACTAAGTGTGGCTCGACATACCAGTTGGGGATGTGTATATTTATTTGATAGTCATTTTGAGGCTTCCTTTGGGAATTGATAAGTATCCTAAGGATGTTAGAGATGCATTTCCTACTCAAGGTGTACCTTCCTACACCAAAAAAGAAAACAATATCCATGCCATCAACAGTTCAGCTTCACCAGGTAAGGTGTTTAATTGTCCTTCTATTTCTATTTCAAGTGATAAGGTATTTGGGGGTTTGATGTTTGGAGGTTTTGGGAATATTGTGCCTACTAAAAAACCAAAGGATATACCTCCAAAATTCATTCAAAAACCTAAACCTGACAAACTGGTAGGAGGTACTTTGATTAATTTAGTAGATGACCGTGATATAGTGGATTAATGGAGACCGGAGGTCATAGGGGAGTCCACTTCTTACTCTTCAAACTTACAGTATCGGGGGGAGGGGGTTCACTACCTAATTAGACCAAAAAAATATCTTCCTATAGAATGTGTCCCTGTTGGATGTATGGGTTTGGATTCCTTAGGATAAATTTGAAGTATCTCTGTTGGATGGAAGTCCCATCTAAAATGATCTTATGAACAAACAATAAAATAAACTAACCAAGGTAATAAGAGACTAATAATTGGAGTCCTTAAAGCATGACATTCCCTATCATAAGTTTCCTTGTGAAGATATTTTCAACTAATATTAAAGGCCTAGGGGGTCATGCTAAACAATTGTCCCTCAAAAGATTAATTAATCTCGAGAGATCATAGATTATATTGTTGCACGAAACAATGTGGATGGGAGAGCCTCTAATTTTTTATTTAAAAAAAAATTGATGGGGGGATGGGATTTCATATATTTGGATGTTGAGGGTTTATCTAGGGGCAGGTTAACCAGATGGAACTCCACCATGGTTTTAACAAATTCATTTTTCGTTAATTCAAGTTTGGTGACTGAAGTATATTGTAAACTCTTTGGCTACTCATTTTTAGTCCTTAATGTTTATGGTCCCTAAGAAGAGAAACAAGAGTACAATAATAGGTTTTTCACTTCACATTATATAAGGTCTGAAAATTTGGTGATGGGAGGATATTTAAACTTGAAAATGAGAAGAAGAGATATTTGGGGGGATTCTACAAGGATAGATAGACTTGCTGACTATTTTTAGGCTTAGTTTGATCGTGTTGGATGGGTATACCTTGAACCAATCAAGATCATACCTACTTGGGTAAATAATAGGGCAAGTAATGTTGCAGTGGAAAAGAGATTATATAATTTTATGTTGAAGGACACTCTCTTGCATAAACTAGATAAATGCAGGTCTTGGGTGGACACTTCCATAATCTTTGATCATTATATAGTATGGTTAGAGATTGAAAAGGTGGGATACAAACCAAGAAAACCCTTTAAATTCAATCCTAGATGGATTCTCGAAGAATATTTCAAGGATCTAGTACTCAGTAATTAGAAAAAAAAAATCACGTGAATTAGGAACTTCTACTTGTGAAAAATTCACACACTCTTTAAAATGTGTGAAGGAGAAGGAAGTTGCTTGGTCTGGGGAGAGATATAGGAAAAGAGGGGATCAAATATTAAAGGTGGGGAAGGCTCAAGCATATTTGGTAAGGGATATGGATTAGGGGGTCCTTAATAAAGTGCACTTGATTACGCTCAAAAATTCGGAGGTGCAAAGAGCTAAGATGTTTCATGATGAGGAATTGGATTTGTGGATGAAGAGTAGGGCCACCTAGATGGACGCATGGGAACAATATACTAAATGTTTTCAAAAAACTTCCAAACACGAGAAGAACATGAATACCATTTTCAAAATGACAAGAGAATATGGCAACAGGGTAAGGATTTTTAAGGAGTTGGTTGCATTAGGGATTAACTATTTTAAAAGCCTATTTGAGGAGCCTTCATAAGCTAATATAAATGAGATCCTAAAGGYATGCTCTTTTTTTCCAAGCTTGATTATTGAGGAGGAAAAGACAAAATTCTTGTTCTAGATGCCTGGACAGTTGGATTTTTATGGAGTTTTTTGATGTACTAGGAGAGGATCTTGTTTGAGTAGTGGAAGAAGTTAGAATTTCGAGAAAGGTTCCTTTCAGTATTAGCTCTACCTTTATAGATCTAATACCAAAGGTGGACTTCCATGAGACCTTTGAGGGGATTAGGCCTATATCACTTTGGAATTTCCTTTATAAGATCATTTCTAAATGGATGGCAATAAATATTAAACCTCTATTATCAATCTTCATTTCAGCAGAGCAATTTGGATTTTTTGAAGGAAGGTAGATTCACTAAGAAATTGGAACTATACAAGAAGGATTGAACAATATAAAAATTCCAAAGATCCCAACTGTGGTAGTAAAGCTTGATCTATCCAAGCCCTATGATAGGGTCTCGTATATTTATTTTAGATTATTTCTCACTCAGATAGGATTCTCATATGATATAGTCAAGTGGATAATGGCATGTGTTTCCTTGCTTTCTTTTTCATTATTAATCAATGGAATAGAATATGAGTTCTTTAAGCCTTTTAGGGGGTTGAGGAAAGTCTTTCCTCTATCCCCTATCAGTTTCTCTTAGTAGTTGAAGGACTAAGTAGTTCATTGGTTGGTCAAGAAGAAGAAGGTCTTTGCAGGTTATTAAGGTGGGCTCTGGAGAGAGATTAACTCATATCTTGTTTTATTTTGGTTCTACTAGTGAATTGAGATCCTTTAGTGATATGTTATTTCTTTACAAAAAAACCATGGGGATGGAATTTAATGATTCCAAATCATCCTTGTATACTTCTAGCTTGGAAGAAGGTCTGGAAACACCACTTCATCGATACTATCCCTTTCCCCTTTTAGATTTCAATGATGGGGTAAAATATTTATGCTTTTATATTAAAACTAATAATTATGGGAAAGTTGACTAGAATTGGTTGCTTGGGAAAGTGGAAAAAATATATCACAATGATGCAACAACTAGCTATCCATAGGGTGGTGTTTAGTGTTGATCAAATCTATCTTGGAGGATAACTCATTATACTGGCATAATTTGGATCACATACCCAAAGGGATTCTATAAAAAAAATTAGAAGGTTTTACCTCAACTTTCTCTAAAAAGGAAGTAGTGATTACAAGGGGACACATTGGATTAGCTGGGGGAAATTGGAGATTCCCAAGTCATTGGGTGGATGGGGGTTGAAGAACATTAATTTGTTTGGGAAATAATTGGCAGCAAAATATATTTGGAATATTCTTACCAAAGACAATTTATGGAGAAGAATCCTAATTCAAAAGTACATATTTATGGGTACTACCTTGGATTAGATAAGGTTAGAAAGAAAAATATTGCAGGATGACTCAAACCAATGGAAGGCATTGGTTTTGGATTTCCTTGTTATTGGTTATTTTTGGCTTGGAAGGTAGGCAGAGGAACCTAGGTTAGAGTGGGCATGGATTCTATCATAGGTTGTGACAAAAGAGTTTTCCTTTCTGAAGTGCTAATTCATCACCTTCATTTGATTGGTAAAGCTACCTTGAACATTGTGAACTAACTAGGGGCTACTACACTCTATGTTCAAGGATGGTTGAGTGTTGAAGAGATTAACGTGGTAAGTGATATGGTAGTTGAATGGAAAAATACATATTTGCTCTTCAAAGGGATTATTTAAAACACGTTGAAGCTAAATATGAACTTATATAGGGGGGGATGTGATGAGAGGTGTTTGCAAATCTAAACTTAGATATGAAGCCTTGATTGGACTAGGCTTGGGGGAAGAGGTTTGGTGGTGGAAAAAGTTTTGGAAAGTGAAGGCATCGCCAAAATATATATTACTAATGTGGATACCATTAAATAATAAGGTTTTCATGTGGGAGATGATGAAGAAAAGGGGTAATGTTGGCCCATGAATTTGTCTCTTACATTGAAATAGTGATGAGTCAACTAAACATATTTTCATGTCTTGCACCTTATCTCAATAGATCTATAATGATATGGAAGACCGTTTAGGTCTATCGAACCTTTGGAACAAGGAATCTTTGGAGGTCATTTTTCAATTTGGTTTTCAAAAAAGGAGTTGAAGCCCCTTTGAACTATCATGTATTTGAGCCTTTGGGGTATATGGTTGGTTCACAAGTGAACTCTATTTGAAGGTAATTGTGTTCCTAATTTTAAGGGTTTTCTTATTTTTTTGGATTTCTTCCTTTCTATAAGTCAATTACAGGAACAAAGCCTACAAGAGCTATTGGTGAGATAAACTTGGACATAATCTTGCCTTGGATTTTCTTGGATGGGGCTTGTAATGATTCCATTGGTGGTTGTGGAATAGTTCCTCATTTGGATGAAAGAAACTATTTTTATCTCAAAGAAAATGTTGGAAGTGGGACCAAAAACTATAGTGAATTCATGTATTTATACCTGCTCTTAAAGTTTACTATGAAGAAAGGTTTGGGTTCATTTCACGTTTTTGGAGATTCTAGTCTTGTAATAAATGTTTTATATGACAAAGCCCATTTTCACAAAATCATATCACTTCCTCTAGTTGAACAGATAAATAAAATCTCAAGAAGGTGTAAAAAGATTATATACATGCACCTTTATACAGAAATGAACACAACTATAGATAGGCTCTCAAAGCAAGGCATACAATTACATGAGAATCAAGTACTTATACAAGAATTTACAGACGGGAGGCTATGGTCTGCCAATGATTATAGCTATAAGACTTATAAACTTACTAAATGACATAGGTGTTCCTTTATGAGATGAAAGTGTTTATCAAATTTTGTATAAGTTTTGAGTTTCTTAAATTATTTGTGGATCTAAAAGGACTATGATAGACGTGTTGAAGCACATGTTGAATGTATTAAAGTTCATCTTAAATATAAATACATTTTTTTTCTTGGAAAAAAAGATATGCAAGTAAATATTCAATAAAAAAATAAAACTTAATATTACAACTTGTTAGTGAATATTATCAATAAAAACATATTTTACGTATAATAATAATAATAAATAAAAGAAATTAAAGTGTAATTAATTAATTGATGAATTTATTTAAAAAAAAAAAACAATTAATTGAAAAAAAATCACCCTTTAAAAATACCATGAATTTANAATAAATAAAAGAAATTAAAATGTAATTAATTAATTGATGAATTTATTTAAAAAAAAAAAAAACAATTAATTGAAAAAAAATCACCCTTTAAAAATACCATGAATTTACTTATAACTCAAAATTCAACCCATATATATATGATTTTCAACTTTTTTTTAATAATATCCATATTTAATTTTACATATACATTTAAATATGATTGTTTGTATGGGAATGTTTTATCGCAACTACTAAATCAAGTTTCATATAAATACAATATTTTTTCCCTATTGTAAAAGGTGATAGTAAAAAGACCCATTGTCATTGTAATTATGGGAAATGAATATTATGTAAGTTATGTGAAATAGTGTAGTTTAAACATGTTACAATTTGGAAATTTTTTGGTTATTTTTTTCGATCATTTTTTTCAAAATTTAGTTAAAATTTTAGAAAAATTATTGGAATTGTAGATATCAATTGTTGAGATTGCATAATTTAGGTGAAATAGGTGTTTTTCAGGATGTTGAATCTATTTTTTAATAAAAATATAAATTAAACAACATAAAAATTATAATTCCAACAAATCTTTTATAATTGGATTTCGATGATGATTGCAAAAAAAAAATCCAAATCATACAACATTTAAATTGCTCCTATCCTATAATAAATTATCCATATGAATAGTTGTGGAAGTAATAGAGTCATAATTATTAATAGTTTTGTCAACAAACCTCTTACACTTTTCTTCTTTCACAACCCATGTTGTGTCCCTAATACATCTCAACCTATATTTTCTAGATTCACTCTCCTTTTGGTATATTAATATGGTATTCATTGAAATGACAATAATTAAATCAATTAGATACTAATTTTAGCATTAGAGAATTACATGGAGAATATAATAATGTTTTAGTAATTTTTTTTTTTTTGGAAATTATGTGATTTATATCTAAATATTTTATATTTTTTGTGTCATTAATTTGTATATAAAAACTTGTTATATTGATAAAAGTGAGATGTATTTTATAATCTAGTATTAAAGAGATTGTAATATCTATTTCATATTCATAATGTTAACATATATTAATTCAATATAAAATATTATATAAAATTTAAAATGATGATGATGATGTTGAATGTCCACTAAGACCAAATTTGGTTTATCGGACCTTTAAAATGTGAAGAATTACTTGGTTTGCTTTAAAATTGTATTTCCATACTCGAAAAGATTTAAGAAAAGTGTTTATAAATCATCATAGTTTTGATGAGTTAAAAGGTTAGGAAGGTTGATATTCTAACAAATATTTTGAAATTGTGTTTTAATGCGTGTGTACGTAGGACATTCTAAGAAAAAGTGTTTTTCATTTTCAACCCCCTTAGTGTCACAAAGATGACAATTCTTTTGGCGCATGAAGTTTTAGGAATTTCCCACCACCCTATTTCACTATGGATCTTGTGAGATTTGGTTCTTGTTTTAGTAATGTTAATTTTTTTCTTTACACTAGTCAAAACAAAGAGATACTTTTGATATTATATATTAGGGTTGATCATGTTGATGTTATGGTAGTTGCGGGAGGTATTAACCTCCACGTGTAACCTTTGACCAAAATGGAATATTCTAGGAGCAAGGGAAACCCTAAACAGATCTGTGAAAACCCTAGAAGACAAGTCGGCCTAGTAGAATAAATAATATTAGAATATTATCTTCCAGAAAGACAAGTCGGCTCCACAAGAAAAAGATAAACAGAAAATATAATTACCAGAAAGTCAGGTCGACCGAGCCAGAAAAGTCATTCGATAGATTAATATAAATAGAGGATGTTTTACCTCATTTGTACACCTAGTCAAAGCGCAAGTCTTGTGGAGAGATGCAGTTGCAGCTGCAACTACAACTGCAAGGAGGAATAAGGGCGTATGGTCATCTATTGGTCTTGGTCATTCTCTAATGATATTCTTGGTGAAACTCTTGGTGATATTCTTGGTAATACTCTTGGTGATATTCTTGCTAAGTATGGTGCAAGTTTGAGAGACTAGTACAACTGCAGTTGTTGCAGTTGTGTATGGTACTTGTTCTGTGGATATGGAGATTCTCTCGTGTGCGCTACCCTTGGAGAAGTAGCGCTCTACTTGTATTGAGTTATTGTTGCAATTAGCAGCTAGGGTTTATATGTTAGTTCTAGTATGGATTTCTGGAATAATTTTGTCAAAGGTTGAAGTGCTCGGGGGTGGTTGTGTGCCGATGATTGGATGAAAATAATGATGTTGTCTATGTTAAAACAAGCACAAAAATGATTTTAACAGATCACCTCCTTATAGTATCTTTATTTTATTTTATGGAACATGCTAGCACCACAAGTCACCCCTGGATTGTGGCAGAGGTAAGCCTGGTAGTCATCTGTATTTTATGTCATAGGTTGGTTATAAAAGGGTCAAATGGGCACAATCTCAAGAAAATATCGTCTTAGCTCAAAAACCTGGACTGGTATGATATAAGAAAATGAGGTCTTAATTTGACTTCAGTCAGTAGGTTCTAGTAAGGGTGAGTAGGAGGAAGAGTTTAGTGAGAAGGATGTAAAGATCTGTCGTAGACATCGGGTCTTCCAGCAGCCCAAAGAAGAAAAACTCAAACTCAAAATATTCTTGAGTTTAAATCATAAAGAAACTAAAAGGAATTATAACAACACTACAATCAAACACCCATCATAATGAAGTCACAATAATTCAAGTGAATCAGTCAAACATGAACTCTTTCAGTATCAGAGGCAAACAAGATGAAGCAAGAAAGTTGATTGTTATTAAACGAGAGGTCTCAAATACAGATACATAACCAGAAGCCAGAGGCTTTACTAAAACTTTACAATACGAGAGCTTTTCTCTACCATCGACCATAACAAAATATTACAACTAAATATTTAGACTCAGAACAACTCGCAGCTCTCAAGGACATGATCAGACCACTGCATTCAAAGCTTTGTGTTTTCTTCTTCTTCTGTCAGACTGCACATGCTTTCCTCTGTCAGACGCAAACTCAGACAGTATGGGCTTTAAAAGAAAATCCACAACAGGGAACTTTCGGCTGACAGTATAACCCCCATGGCTAGGTCTTCCATGTTTTCCATTTATGTGGTGAAACGTGGTTTCAACCACCTTCCCCATTTTCATTAACTACCTTCACCAAGAGCGGGACGAAATCTGACCTCCATGAATGTTCCAGGAAGTGCCCATAATTCCTTTGAGTCAACTCTGGCGCCCCGAGGCTCTGCGGATCTTTCTCTGTGACCAACTCAGGCGCTTTGGTCTTTTGCGCAGCTCCTTTTCATCACCCCATGCAACCTTGGGTCATGACCTCGTGCTTATCCCATACGAAATATCAGGATTTCACATTTCGGGAGTATTCGTCCCTCTTGATTCACAATGTCTCGATGCCGGAAACCGTGAAACGATCCGCATGGATCAACGGTAGGACCTTCTTAGGACTTGATTGCCATGATCATTTCCTTGAACTCCCTCAGTCTCACATCGCTCAATCAAGTGCTTACTTTTCTTTTGGCCACACCTTCCATGTGACCACGGGCTGCAATTGTGGTCTCAACCTTCAGGCGCATCGCAATTTCGCGTTTCGCAAATTCATGAGGTGCTTCATGCTCAAACCTCTAAGTCATGAAATTATGATCCCTCAGATTGGGTGCCACGCCTCCCCTTTGATCGGAAGGCCCAGATCACATCGGCATTTTGGGACCTCATACAATCGGTACTTCTCGCCTCGACCCTTCCAGGAAGACTTTCTCTTTGGCTCGGATCTTGCGCCACATGTCCTTTTGAAACAGATGGCCTAGATCATTTTTTGACCTCACGTTTTGTGAGTTCTCATAACTTGTTCCATTGACTGTTTCCTTCTGCAAGTCAGCGAAATGTTGGTCTTGCGCCACGTGTCCTTCCCAGGATCGGAGGCTCAGATAGGCCTCACAATTCCATAACTTTGTTCGACGCTAAACTTGGTGCAACTACATGATTCCGATCATCTGATGGTCGACGATCTGATCTGCTTGAAGGATCTCTGTCGTTGAAAGCTGATATTTTCCCACTCACTTGATTTGTGTCCACCTCAATCCGCTTCAAATGTTGCGCTTGGTGGTTGTGACTGGGGTTTGTGAACAACTACTTGGATGACTGGTTGAAGGCTTGGGAAGCTAAAAGGATCAACGACAAGGATAAGGAGAAAAGTGATCGCCGCTAGGGGAAAACAGAAGGGATTAGGACCAATTTCTTTTAGGTGATCCAATGAGGAAAACAGGTCGATCAAACGAGTGGATGAAAACAGAAGAAAGACTACAAGCTGGGAGAGAAAACCTACGATCGGGTCTGAAAAAGGAGGAAAGACGAACAAAATCATAGACCTAGGTAGAAAACATAACTCACAAGACTTTGACAAGTTTATGTGCTAACATTAGGCTCCATGGGGGATAGAGTCCTCCCTGCGAGGCTTTAAGAACTCCTTCCGCGGCTTTAGTGCCTTATTGTTGGGTTGTGGAGTCTTCTATTAAAAACAAAACAAAATAAACATAAAACATGAATGGTATTTACAATGGTGGGACGCCAACTGCGGCTTCAAACAAACAAAAAAATTAGGAAGTGCCCATTTACTGGGCCACCAAAAACTTCATCTCCCTCCAAATTCTGCAACCTGTAAGTGTTGTTTGGAAATGCTTCGGAAATCTTGAAGGGACCAATCCAAAGGGCTTCAAATTTTCTATGCTTGCCCTTGTATTGTCTGGGTGCATCCCATTTGAGTACTAGGTCTCCCGACTGGAAATCCTCTTTTCTCACCTTTCTATCAAAGGCTTGCTTGATCTTCAGCTAGCGGTCATGGGCTCTGTCCAATATCTGCTCTCTAGTCTGTTGGACTTCTACCAGTTGATGAATTCTCCTAATCATGTCATCAGGCTCTTCTTGGTAGTCTTGGAGGAATTTTGCTACAGGTAGGGCAAGCTGAGAAGGAAAAAATGCTTGTGTCCCATATACAAGTTGAAAAGGGGAAATCCCCAGAGACCTCTTTGTGGTTACTCTATGTTAAGAACCAAACATCAATATAGCATAGAAAAACTTCAGGAAAGGTACTCAACACCTTGAAAAAGAGATAATTTCA
>JZKD02S0146751.1:0-23677 GCA_000966675.3 Picea glauca
ACCCTCAAGTAAATTACCTATTTCGGCTCTTGTTGCTCCTCCACTGGCTGATTTTTGAACTCTTGAAAATGTGGTATCCCTGTTGTTTGATCTATTCCTTGCATCTCCTCTTGAATATCTTTTACATAGGTTAACAATTTCAGCATATGATTCTTTAGATATGTCCCCTTTTCCAAGTATATTCAACATATCTAGACAGTCATCCCTTACTCCTTTTAGTAATATTGTTTTAAGAATATATTTACTTACATCGGGGTGACTGGATATTTGTAGATTATACTGTAGCCTTTCCACAAAGTCCTCCAAATTTTCATCCTCTTTCTGTATCATCTTGAATAGTTCCTCTCTTTTTTCTCTTGTTCGGMAATAGTCTTGGTATTTGTGCAGGAATTTATGTTTCATCTGATCCCATGTTGTGATTACATGACCTCCAAGACTCATGAACCATCTTAATGCATTTCCTTTTAATGTTGCTGGAAATAACTTTAATTTTTTAGCATTGGAAATGTAATCATAACTTCTGCATAATATGTCAAACTCGAAAAGGAATTCATCAGGATCCTTTGAAGCTAAACCATGAAAGTTAGGTAAAGATGAGAGTCGAATATTCTTCATGGGATCTACTCCTCTAGGAAGATCACCAATAGGAAATACTAAGGTAGAAAACGAGTTTTCATCATTTACCTCTCCTTCAGGACCTGTCTGTTCTTCATGGTGAAGTTCTTCATTATACTCATCCATGGTTTCTTTTGTTTGTTCCCCTGCTGCACTTGCTCGATCCTCAATTTTTTCTGCTGGTTTCTCAACTGTCTCAGGGCTCCAAATTTCTTTCCCCATTTCAAAGTTTGCTTGAAAGGAAGGTTGAGATTTTGGTTTTCGAGAGCTTGGTCGCTGAGGAGCAACAGATTCAAATTTTGATACAATATCGTCAATAAAAGTCTTTCTTCCTCCCCTTCCTCTGCCCCTACCACCTGYAGGGTCAGTTTCTTTGGGGTCTCCATGTCCTCTCATGCAATCTGTATATCTGAAAGAACATAAGTGCTTTTGAAATCTATAATTKCCTTCCCCGACAACGATGCCAAAATGTTGGTCACTGTAATTGATTATTAACTAAACAATCAAGTGTTACATAAATTGTCAACCCAGGGAAGTCTGTTTATTTCAAAGGMAAYCACACAYTGTATATGYTYAATCTCAAAAKMAATCTAGAGTTKTAGTAAAAGTACAMTAATCACACCTTGCCTTGARYARACTGAAGTTMTMCTTTGAATTAYAGAAAAAGMAATCTATCTATTGCAGAGTTTGAGATTTAAGGAAAATAATTATCAGAAGAATCTTGGATTACATTAAGAAACAACAACCTAGGAAAATAAATCTTTCAGCATACTACAAGGAAGACTAACTATTCTGTAACAGAGAACAAGACCCTATTCCCCAAAGCAGGAATCTTCAGCACCTGTCTCTGACTATCACACTTTCATGAACTCATTACCAATCAAAATGATTGACAAGTACTGAAGGCTAACTATTCTATAACAGAGAACATGACCCTATTCCCCAAGCAGGAATCTTCAACACCTGTCTCTGACTATCACACTTTCATGAACTCATTACCAATCAAAATGATTGACAAGTACTGAAGGCTAACTATTCTGTAACAGAGAACAAGACCCTATTCCCCAAAGCAGGAATCTTCAACACCTGTCTCTAATTATCACACTTTCATAAATTCATCAAGCAGAATTACCAATCAGAATGATTAACAGTTACACAGGAATGAATTGTATGAAAACAATGTAACAATCAGTAAAGCAGAGTTTCAACAAAACAGAGTTCAGTAAAGTAGAGTTTCAGCAAAACAGAGTTTAAACAAGGCGGGAACAAAAATAATACTAACACACTACAGAACTAATGGGTGAATCTCGTGAAGAAGGTGGGCCCTCCCTTCTCACAAAATTCCCCAGAAATGAAAGGAAATAAGAAGAAACGCTTAGAATAATCTTTTATTCATCTGTCAATTGTATCATGTTACAATATCCAAAGTGAAGATGCCCTTCTCTGTAATTCCTTTCTAGCCAAAGAAATCCCCCCCGTCTAATGATGATTTCCCCTTATTTAAAGAGGAGAATCCTCTTAATACAATTGATCATAAAATTACATGTGTACATACGAATCCTATTCTTAGTCAAATCTAATATTCTATGCTGGAATAGGATATTCTGATCTCCCGTAGCAAAATGTTGTTACAATAGTTGGAATGGTGCTGGGTTGAGGTGTAGCTGTTGCGGCCGGTGTAACATCTTCTTTATTTATCTTCTTGTTACTGCTGTTGTATACTGTTTCAGCATCACAAATCACAGACTGTTTCAGCAATGGGATTTGCATTCTGTTTGACTGTTTCAACAACGTGGTCTCAAGTAGTAGCGATGGTTGGTGCTAGCTTAAGGTGCGGCTGTTGCGGCCAATGTAACAACTCCTTCTTGTTACCGTTGTGTGAATTGTTGTTCCAACATCACAAATCACAGACTGTTTCAGCAACGGGATTTGCGTGCGATTGACTGTTTCAGCAACGGGTCTTCAAGTAGCAACAATAATCTGCATTTCAAACTGTTTCAGCAACTATATGTTTCTGATCGATGGGTAAGTATGAGAGTAATTTAAAATTACATGTAAAACAAATTAAACATATAGAAAAGAGAAGAAACGTTATATACCTTTGGAAAGATAGGTTAAGGTGATAATGTAGGCTTAAATGCGAGTGGGAAAAGGATGTAATGATAGAAAAAAGTATGAACAAAAAGGTACATTATAGGGTCCTAACACCTTCCACCGGAAACCCCATGATGTGAATCCGATCATTGAGTAAGGGTTGAACAACCCTTCTCAATGTTCCCCTTAGGATATCCCTTTTATGAGAATTGTTCTTGAGGAAGATTTGGTTGGAACTTTTAATAGATACCGCATGATGTGAATACCAGCCTCAAGGAAGGGTCCACCAACCCTTATCCTTGCTCCCCCTCCATGATAATACTATGTTGGAGAAGAGTCAGTTGATAATTTCCTGGGATCCTCCCTATGTGAAATTTTTTCTTGAGGAGGAATCAATTGATCATTCCATTAGATACCCAATGATGAGAATACCTTCAATTAGGAAGGTTTCTTGAAAATAACCTATGCCCCACCTCCATGTGGATACTATGATTGAAGAAGGATAGCTAAACATTCCATTAGATACCCCAAGAAAATAATAAAATCATTGAGGAAGGTTAGATTGACCCTTCTCTATGCTCCCATACATGAGAATACTGTGATGGAGGAAGGGTCGATCGAACTTTCCTTGAGATCCCAATTGTTCAAATTTTTTTATTAAGGATTGGTTTTATTCTTCCACTTAATACCCCTCAGTATGAATACCATCCTTCAAAAATGGTTGATTGACACTTCTCCATGATTGCCATCCATGAGAAAACTATTCCAAAGAATGTTTGACTGACCCTTTCACTATGTAGCCCATGTTAAGAATGCCATCATTGAGGAAGGTTTGGCCAACCCTTCTCTGTGCTCTCATCCATGAGAACAATATTCCAAAGGAAGGGTTGACCAAACCTTACATTAGATCCCGATTGTGAAAAAACGTTTCTCAAGGAAAGGTTAGTTGACCATTCCATTGGATATCCCCCATCATGAAAACCATCCTTAGGAGGGATTAGCTTGCCATTCTCCATGATACCCTTCCATGAAATTAGTATTATGGAGGAAGGGTTTGTTGAACCTTCCCTGGGATCATGATTATGCAAAATATTTACTTGATGATGGGTCAACTAACCCTTTTCCATGGTCCTCTCCATGAGAATACCATGTAGAAGTAATGGTTGGCTTACCCTTCCAAAACATCCCCGTTAAAAAAATTTCTCTAGAGGAAGGGTTAGTTGACCCTTCCATTGGATAGCCCCCAACATGAATACCATCCTTATGGAAGGGTCAACAATCCCTTCTCCATGCTCCCCATCCAGAAGAATAATATGCTTAAAAAATGTTCAACCGACCCCTCCACGAGATACCTTGGAATGAAAATATCTTCATTGAGGAAAGGTCGATCGACCCTTCACCCTCCCTCTCCATGAAAATTTTAAGATAAATGAACGGTCACCTAACCCTTCCACTAGATAAACCATGACAAAAATGAAATCTTTTAAGAAGGGTTAGTTTACCCTTCTCCATGATCCTCCCACATGAGAATACTATGTTGGAGGAAGTGTGAGTCAACACATGCAAAAAAAAATTCTTTTGGAAGCTATTTTTACCATTCCTAAAAACAAAAGGAATTTATGCCCAAAGGATATTATCTAGTGTTAGAAAAAAAGAAATAACTATGGAATCATTATAAAATGACAGATAAATAAGAAAAGGACATGTGTTTTCAATGAATATCATCTTAAACCAATCCCATGCAAAAGGTGGCTTGACATAAAGGGTAGGAGTTGCATATTAATGCACATTCAAAAATATTGTTAAGTGATGGATTTAAGGTGATTTGACATTATCCCAAATTGGATGGTATATTGAAGATCATGATGAATGGTCCTCATTTATTGTAGAGTGTGGATGTGTAGGTTTTTATCACTCCTTATGACCTCTACAAATCAGAAAATTATCTCATCTACATGGATTCTTCCTTGTAATTGAAGAGGCAAACTAAACAATAACAAAACCACCTTCATTGCATACACAAATCGCTAATCTAAATTTCTAGTGGGTAAGAGCATTCAATGCACCATATTCTAGGTCATATAAGCTTGAGTTAAAATATGAACAAGTGTTTGGTTGGTATTCATGATTCAAATCTGTTTCCCATTCAAATAAAGTTGTTCATATTATGAAGGAAGCTACATGAGTAAAACTGAAATTAATTGTATTCAACTATGGAAGAGGTTAGCAGTGAAAAAGTTGTAGACAAAGTAATCTAGCAATAGGGTTTCATAAAATTTCAAGAAATATAGGTATGGTTATTATCCTTTGTAGTTAGTTATTTGTCGGTCTCTTTATTTTAAAATGAAAAATAACAAAAATCTTAATTGAATGGAATCATGGCTCCTAAGTAGAAAATTGTCACCTCCATTCAACCCATTATGCATACCCCTGATTATGAGCACCTAACTAACCAAGATGGATACATATTTGAACCTTGAATTGCAAGGATAAATTCTCATGAAATATACCAAGCCATGTATAGATGATTAAGGGATGCTTATAATAAATTTCCCACTCTGGAATGTGTCCTTGCTCATGAAATTATTCTAGTTACCTATCATTTCCCTAAGTTTATTTCATTATGTGAAAAGCTCTATAACTCGATTTAGAGAGATATAAAGTATTTTCACAGTGCCCGAGTGATTTTTTTGGTTAGGTCAGATGCCATTTTTGAGATGCTATTGTTTGCAGATAATGACACACTCATAGATGATGAATCCCTAGTTGCAAACTTTGGTTCCTTATCTATAGAATAAAAGAGTTTTTGCTAGTAAGGTTTTTATTAGAAAGAGAATATATTCCTAAAATTACCCTTCCCTTTTAGGAAAATAGATTTTCATACTTGTCCTAAGAAATCATTTCTACGACTTGTTTAATATTGGGATATTAGGATGATGGCACAATCAATGAAGTTGTTATAGGTTTCATTAATAAAATTGCATAGGAAGAAAGAGTTAACTATTCTAAGTATTTATTTGAGGATTTGGGTAGTCAATTTGTTCAATCCCCTTCTTTGAAGTTTTTTACAAGTATTATTTGATATATCTCAAGATGTAGTCTCAATTATCTCATTTTAAAAATTTGGGTTCGAAGAAAGTTGATCAACAAGGTAACTCCCTTCATATAATAGAGTGAATTTTTTTTCTTCATAAATCAAGGTTAGAAAAATGGTTTTAAAATATTTATAGGCCAATTCATGTATACTATTTATATAGTTGTTCACAATACATTACCACTTAGATTAATAATGGAATGCAAGAAATTACTTCATATGAGTCCTAATTCTAGCGTAGGTGATTGGTATATTTTCCAAGAATGCATTATTCTTAGAATTTATGGTTAACCCCGAGAAATTTTTCCTTCAATTACATTAGGAAAATGAAAATTTTAAATTCAAACTTTAGTCATTTTTATTCAAGAAATCAAAAGGTCACTTTTCTTTTCCTATTGAACTATTTTCTTTCTTTGTCACAGATAAATTTTATCTACCTATGGTAGAGAACATGATGAAATATTTGAATTTCATGGAAGGTAAGTCGTGGCATTATGATTTCTATCATATTATTTCTAACCTAAAGTTCACAATCAGTTCTATCCCTTATATTCATCATATAGATATGGAGATAGAAGGATTAGAAAACAGGGAAATATGTATATAGGTATAAGTAATTCTTCAATGACAACACAATTTATCACTTGTAAAGTAAGTTGTCAAGAGGGAACTAGTCAATCAATAAAGTGAAGTAGTTGGGATCATTCAAATTGATATTGATAAACCTTCAATAGAGGTAAATGATGTAGTAAGTTCCATTACTACCATGGTAGTGAACCTAGATAATTTTACAGTAGCACATGATATGGAATATATAATAGACACTCTTGATAAATGATAAGTGATAAAAAAATAAGACATAAACAAAGGAACAAAGTGAGTGAGATGAAATCCAAATTAGTGGGACATTACCTAAAAGGATCAAAATATAATCAAAATCGGAGGAAGAGTCAGAGGAAGAAATGATTGAAAGTGAAAAAGGAGATGAAAAAAGAACAAGTAAGATAATTTTTGGGAAATCCATGATTTCTATTGTTCAGATCCCAACAACTACAAAATTAAATGAAATTTCATAAGATCTTGTGAGTTCGAAAGACCTATCAATAAGTTAAAGGAAGAGAAAGTAGTGACTTTGAATAACAAAGTTTCTAAACTTTCACAAGAACTATTAAGGGTGAAATAAAATATCAAACCAAATAATGTGTATATTATAGAATTAAAATTAGAAATGGAGGTAATAATTAATGATTATCATAAAAAAATAGTTGAATCAAGACAAAATTATAGCTCAGGGCCCTAAATAATTATAGCTCAGGGACCTAAATAATTCCTTAGAAGAAGATGAAAGGATATTAGTTGGGGGTTTTTCTTTTATTGGAGAAACACATGTCATATTGGATCAAATTATAATGATAATGAATAATTTTAGAGTTTGTTTTTATTTTATATATAAAATTGAAGCTTTACCACAACAAGTCCAAATTGAAACAAGAAAATCGTAGACTTAGCTATGGGATACAACACAAGTGGAAAACGAATTAATTAATTTCTTGAATGGTATAAATTGGTCTAATTTGATCACTATGGGTGTCAATGATCAAACATTCGTAATAATGGTAGCTAGTGAGGTTCATACAAAGAGGCGATTAATATTGAGGGTAAAAACAAAATGTAATTCAGTGAGTCAGCATGGCCATTATTTCAGATAAAAATTTAATCCCCTAGTAAAATAAGGATTACCTTCTCTATGGACAAGCAGTAAAATAAGGATTACCTTCTCCATGGACAAGCAAGAATAAGTTGTACAACCTTGAGATAGACAATGAAGAATTAATTAAGCAAAGAAACAATGTTGAATAGTTCCAAGATATTATTAGTGCATTTAATGACAAATTAATCTTTGATAAGTTGTCTCTTGATTTTAGGCTTCTGAATAATGTTTCCAATTGACATCATATTCTAGCACCTGCTTCTTTTTATCTCTTTACTAAATTGAATATTGTTGCAACAAAATTTGACTAAATTTAGATATCTTGAAGGATAAATTTGCAATAATTTGAAGTAAAGATCCACCAATGGCCCAAGTGTCTCAAATTGCATCCACAACATCACCTCCATATAGGTGAAGTTGAAATTAAAATAAGAATAAATATGTGATAAAGAAAAGGTGTTACATAAATTCCTAGTGTGTAATGACGAGAAAATGATTTGGATCCTTGATTTTTGAACATCCACTCTTCACTATTTTTTTTAGAAAGGACACTTATCTTTGAGGAATGGTTGTGGTTCTGGGAACATAAAGGAAAGAAACAAAGAAAAGGAGAGTGATCAAGGATTACGGGTTTAAGAAGGGACTTTCTTATATCAGTCAAT
The DNA here is from genome assembly GCA_000966675.3 of Picea glauca. Taxonomy (NCBI): domain Eukaryota; kingdom Viridiplantae; phylum Streptophyta; class Pinopsida; order Pinales; family Pinaceae; genus Picea; species Picea glauca. The sequence goes on from JZKD02S0146751.1 coordinate 8,177, forward strand.
TGGTCATAATGGAGAATTATGTACTTGAAAGTTCTGAGAACATATTTATTTTATTGTTCTTTTGGATATCACGAGGATTCGTCTCTCAATCTACTAGTTTTGTTTGGTGAAGCTTATTATGTATTTTTTTTAAATTCGTATATTTTTTCTTATAGTTTGTTAAACATTTTGAAACTTCAAACTCTTTGAATCAAGAAAATATTCATTGATGCATTCTCAATAGTTTTATTTGTATTTATTGTTGATTTAGTATGTCAATAGAAATATGCATTTAATACACATTGTTTGTCACATTATATGTTAATGGTGTTAAAATATGAAACTGAGAATATATTTATATTCATAATTATAATAGACACTATTGGATTCATTTAAAAATATGCCCAATATTTCATCCAAATATGTTTAGAATATGTTTTCTTGATTTGATTGGATATATGTATTTTTTGATTTAGTATTGTCCATTAAAAAAAAAATTGTTATTAAAATATCTTTTATATTTTTTTCAATGAATTAAATATCTGGTTGAATGCCAATATGGTTACTTCATTGTGCAAGAAATTTCTTGGTCCTTATTTTCATTTCTCCTACTCTCATTATATGAATCTTTTTCTTCTTTAAATTGATAATTTTTAGTTTATTGGAAAACAATTTCTTTCTTAAGTTGATTGGAGAAATATTTATTCAAATAACTTTATTTGAGCGATACCCCCTCTAGCTATTGGATTCTTTCAAGATAACCTAAAGTAGGGAGGTCAATTTGCCTCCAAAGGGTGCCTTAGTATTGTTCCTTACTCAAGAACATCTCAAGGAAAAATATAAGGGCCACCCAACCCTTCCACTAGATACCCCATGACATGAAAACCAACCCTTTGGAAGGGTCATTCAAGCATTCTTCATGCCCCACCCCCCTCCATGAGAATACTATGCTTGAAGAAGGGCCGACCAACCCTTTTACCAGATACCCCATGATGAGAATACCATCAATAAGGGTTTATTGACCCTTCTCTATGTGCCACCTCCATGAAAATATTTTTTTAGAGGAAGGGGTGTATGACTCTTCCACTGGATACCCCATGGTGTGAATACCATCCCTTAGGAAGGGTCGACCGACCCTTATCCATGCTCCCCATCCATGAGAATATTATGCTTGAAGAAAGGTTGGCCAACCCTTCCACTAGATATCCTACAAGAAGAATACCCTAATTAAGGAAGGGTCAGTGACCCTTCTCCATTCTCCCATCCATGAGAATACTATGCTCGAGAAAGGGTCAACCGAACCTTCCTCGTGAGCCCCCTTATATTAAAAAATTGCGTGAGAAAAATTCAGCCTACCCTTCCACTGGATACCCCATGAACTAAATACCATCTCCGAGGAAGTGTCAGTGGAACCTTCCCCATGCTTTGTGTGATCGTTCCCCACAATTCCTATTATGAGAAAACTTTTCTAGAAGAAGGGTTGGTTGACTCTTCCACTAGATACCCCTTGTTGTGAATACCATCCTTTCNTAAGGATTGGTTTTATTCTTCCACTTAATACCCCTCAGTATGAATACCATCCTTCAAAAATGGTTGATTGACACTTCTCCATGATTGCCATCCATGAGAAAACTATTCCAAAGAATGTTTGACTGACCCTTTCACTATGTAGCCCATGTTAAGAATGCCATCATTGAGGAAGGTTTGGCCAACCCTTCTCTGTGCTCTCATCCATGAGAACAATATTCCATAGGAAGGGTTGACCAAACCTTACATTAGATCCCTGTTATCGCACGGTTTGTAGGAAAGGTCCAAGAGCTTGAGTCAGGGCTTGAAACCGGCGTAACAAGAGCTTCCCCATGGATGTTACTGAAATCAAAGCAATCATAGCTCACTGGGTGAGACCACTTATGAGGGTCTGGGTTGACAAGAGGTGGAGGATTTGTTGTAATGGTGGTTGTGGTGGTAGCCACAACAGGATTTGAGTAGATCTTTCCACTACGAGTAATCATGTTTGAAGGAAGCCTCTTCCCAAGAGGTGATTTGACAACAACTGAATTAGCAGGGGGCTTCCTTTTGGGAGTCATTAGGAGGTTTTTTTGTACCTCTTCTTAATTTGTGGAGTCACCAGATAGTTTCCTTGAAACTACCAAAGAAATAGGGGGAAAGGCTAGTGGAGTCCCCAGGTAAGCAAAGCTTACCAAAAATATGTCGTTGAGGAAGGTAGACTCAGTGTTCCCCGACAACGGTGCCAAAATGTTATCACACGGTTTGTAGGAAAGGTCCAAGAGCTTGAGTCAGGGCTTGAAACCGGCATAACAAGATCCCCCCATCGAGGTGACAGTGGGTGGGGAAGCTCCTGTTACGTCGGTTTCAAGCCCTGACTCAAGCTCTTGGACCTTTCCTACAAACCGTGCGATAACAATCCCGATTGTGAAAAAACGTTTCTCAAGGAAAGGTTAGTTGACCATTCCATTGGATATCCCCCATCATGAAAACCATCCTTAGGAGGGATTAGCTTGCCATTCTCCATGATACCCTTCCATGAAATTAGTATTATGGAGGAAGGGTTTGTTGAACCTTCCCTGGGATCATGATTATGCAAAATATTTACTTGATGATGGGTCAACTAACCCTTTTCCATGGTCCTCTCCATGAGAATACCATGTAGAAGTAATGGTTGGCTTACCCTTCCAAAACATCCCCGTTAAAAAAATTTCTCTAGAGGAAGGGTTAGTTGACCCTTCCATTGGATAGCCCCCAACATGAATACCATCCTTATGGAAGGGTCAACAATCCCTTCTCCATGCTCCCCATCCAGAAGAATAATATGCTTAAAAAATGTTCAACCGACCCCTCCACGAGATACCTTGGAATGAAAATATCTTCATTGAGGAAAGGTCGATCGACCCTTCACCCTCCCTCTCCATGAAAATTTTAAGATAAATGAACGGTCACCTAACCCTTCCACTAGATAAACCATGACAAAAATGAAATCTTTTAAGAAGGGTTAGTTTACCCTTCTCCATGATCCTCCCACATGAGAATACTATGTTGGAGGAAGTGTGAGTCAACACATGCAAAAAAAAATTCTTTTGGAAGCTATTTTTACCATTCCTAAAAACAAAAGGAATTTATGCCCAAAGGATATTATCTAGTGTTAGAAAAAAAGAAATAACTATGGAATCATTATAAAATGACAGATAAATAAGAAAAGGACATGTGTTTTCAATGAATATCATCTTAAACCAATCCCATGCAAAAGGTGGCTTGACATAAAGGGTAGGAGTTGCATATTAATGCACATTCAAAAATATTGTTAAGTGATGGATTTAAGGTGATTTGACATTATCCCAAATTGGATGGTATATTGAAGATCATGATGAATGGTCCTCATTTATTGTAGAGTGTGGATGTGTAGGTTTTTATCACTCCTTATGACCTCTACAAATCAGAAAATTATCTCATCTACATGGATTCTTCCTTGTAATTGAAGAGGCAAACTAAACAATAACAAAACCACCTTCATTGCATACACAAATCGCTAATCTAAATTTCTAGTGGGTAAGAGCATTCAATGCACCATATTCTAGGTCATATAAGCTTGAGTTAAAATATGAACAAGTGTTTGGTTGGTATTCATGATTCAAATCTGTTTCCCATTCAAATAAAGTTGTTCATATTATGAAGGAAGCTACATGAGTAAAACTGAAATTAATTGTATTCAACTATGGAAGAGGTTAGCAGTGAAAAAGTTGTAGACAAAGTAATCTAGCAATAGGGTTTCATAAAATTTCAAGAAATATAGGTATGGTTATTATCCTTTGTAGTTAGTTATTTGTCGGTCTCTTTATTTTAAAATGAAAAATAACAAAAATCTTAATTGAATGGAATCATGGCTCCTAAGTAGAAAATTGTCACCTCCATTCAACCCATTATGCATACCCCTGATTATGAGCACCTAACTAACCAAGATGGATACATATTTGAACCTTGAATTGCAAGGATAAATTCTCATGAAATATACCAAGCCATGTATAGATGATTAAGGGATGCTTATAATAAATTTCCCACTCTGGAATGTGTCCTTGCTCATGAAATTATTCTAGTTACCTATCATTTCCCTAAGTTTATTTCATTATGTGAAAAGCTCTATAACTCGATTTAGAGAGATATAAAGTATTTTCACAGTGCCCGAGTGATTTTTTTGGTTAGGTCAGATGCCATTTTTGAGATGCTATTGTTTGCAGATAATGACACACTCATAGATGATGAATCCCTAGTTGCAAACTTTGGTTCCTTATCTATAGAATAAAAGAGTTTTTGCTAGTAAGGTTTTTATTAGAAAGAGAATATATTCCTAAAATTACCCTTCCCTTTTAGGAAAATAGATTTTCATACTTGTCCTAAGAAATCATTTCTACGACTTGTTTAATATTGGGATATTAGGATGATGGCACAATCAATGAAGTTGTTATAGGTTTCATTAATAAAATTGCATAGGAAGAAAGAGTTAACTATTCTAAGTATTTATTTGAGGATTTGGGTAGTCAATTTGTTCAATCCCCTTCTTTGAAGTTTTTTACAAGTATTATTTGATATATCTCAAGATGTAGTCTCAATTATCTCATTTTAAAAATTTGGGTTCGAAGAAAGTTGATCAACAAGGTAACTCCCTTCATATAATAGAGTGAATTTTTTTTCTTCATAAATCAAGGTTAGAAAAATGGTTTTAAAATATTTATAGGCCAATTCATGTATACTATTTATATAGTTGTTCACAATACATTACCACTTAGATTAATAATGGAATGCAAGAAATTACTTCATATGAGTCCTAATTCTAGCGTAGGTGATTGGTATATTTTCCAAGAATGCATTATTCTTAGAATTTATGGTTAACCCCGAGAAATTTTTCCTTCAATTACATTAGGAAAATGAAAATTTTAAATTCAAACTTTAGTCATTTTTATTCAAGAAATCAAAAGGTCACTTTTCTTTTCCTATTGAACTATTTTCTTTCTTTGTCACAGATAAATTTTATCTACCTATGGTAGAGAACATGATGAAATATTTGAATTTCATGGAAGGTAAGTCGTGGCATTATGATTTCTATCATATTATTTCTAACCTAAAGTTCACAATCAGTTCTATCCCTTATATTCATCATATAGATATGGAGATAGAAGGATTAGAAAACAGGGAAATATGTATATAGGTATAAGTAATTCTTCAATGACAACACAATTTATCACTTGTAAAGTAAGTTGTCAAGAGGGAACTAGTCAATCAATAAAGTGAAGTAGTTGGGATCATTCAAATTGATATTGATAAACCTTCAATAGAGGTAAATGATGTAGTAAGTTCCATTACTACCATGGTAGTGAACCTAGATAATTTTACAGTAGCACATGATATGGAATATATAATAGACACTCTTGATAAATGATAAGTGATAAAAAAATAAGACATAAACAAAGGAACAAAGTGAGTGAGATGAAATCCAAATTAGTGGGACATTACCTAAAAGGATCAAAATATAATCAAAATCGGAGGAAGAGTCAGAGGAAGAAATGATTGAAAGTGAAAAAGGAGATGAAAAAAGAACAAGTAAGATAATTTTTGGGAAATCCATGATTTCTATTGTTCAGATCCCAACAACTACAAAATTAAATGAAATTTCATAAGATCTTGTGAGTTCGAAAGACCTATCAATAAGTTAAAGGAAGAGAAAGTAGTGACTTTGAATAACAAAGTTTCTAAACTTTCACAAGAACTATTAAGGGTGAAATAAAATATCAAACCAAATAATGTGTATATTATAGAATTAAAATTAGAAATGGAGGTAATAATTAATGATTATCATAAAAAAATAGTTGAATCAAGACAAAATTATAGCTCAGGGCCCTAAATAATTATAGCTCAGGGACCTAAATAATTCCTTAGAAGAAGATGAAAGGATATTAGTTGGGGGTTTTTCTTTTATTGGAGAAACACATGTCATATTGGATCAAATTATAATGATAATGAATAATTTTAGAGTTTGTTTTTATTTTATATATAAAATTGAAGCTTTACCACAACAAGTCCAAATTGAAACAAGAAAATCGTAGACTTAGCTATGGGATACAACACAAGTGGAAAACGAATTAATTAATTTCTTGAATGGTATAAATTGGTCTAATTTGATCACTATGGGTGTCAATGATCAAACATTCGTAATAATGGTAGCTAGTGAGGTTCATACAAAGAGGCGATTAATATTGAGGGTAAAAACAAAATGTAATTCAGTGAGTCAGCATGGCCATTATTTCAGATAAAAATTTAATCCCCTAGTAAAATAAGGATTACCTTCTCTATGGACAAGCAGTAAAATAAGGATTACCTTCTCCATGGACAAGCAAGAATAAGTTGTACAACCTTGAGATAGACAATGAAGAATTAATTAAGCAAAGAAACAATGTTGAATAGTTCCAAGATATTATTAGTGCATTTAATGACAAATTAATCTTTGATAAGTTGTCTCTTGATTTTAGGCTTCTGAATAATGTTTCCAATTGACATCATATTCTAGCACCTGCTTCTTTTTATCTCTTTACTAAATTGAATATTGTTGCAACAAAATTTGACTAAATTTAGATATCTTGAAGGATAAATTTGCAATAATTTGAAGTAAAGATCCACCAATGGCCCAAGTGTCTCAAATTGCATCCACAACATCACCTCCATATAGGTGAAGTTGAAATTAAAATAAGAATAAATATGTGATAAAGAAAAGGTGTTACATAAATTCCTAGTGTGTAATGACGAGAAAATGATTTGGATCCTTGATTTTTGAACATCCACTCTTCACTATTTTTTTTAGAAAGGACACTTATCTTTGAGGAATGGTTGTGGTTCTGGGAACATAAAGGAAAGAAACAAAGAAAAGGAGAGTGATCAAGGATTACGGGTTTAAGAAGGGACTTTCTTATATCAGTCAATTGGTCATAATGGAGAATTATGTACTTGAAAGTTCTGAGAACATATTTATTTTATTGTTCTTTTGGATATCACGAGGATTCGTCTCTCAATCTACTAGTTTTGTTTGGTGAAGCTTATTATGTATTTTTTTTAAATTCGTATATTTTTTCTTATAGTTTGTTAAACATTTTGAAACTTCAAACTCTTTGAATCAAGAAAATATTCATTGATGCATTCTCAATAGTTTTATTTGTATTTATTGTTGATTTAGTATGTCAATAGAAATATGCATTTAATACACATTGTTTGTCACATTATATGTTAATGGTGTTAAAATATGAAACTGAGAATATATTTATATTCATAATTATAATAGACACTATTGGATTCATTTAAAAATATGCCCAATATTTCATCCAAATATGTTTAGAATATGTTTTCTTGATTTGATTGGATATATGTATTTTTTGATTTAGTATTGTCCATTAAAAAAAAAATTGTTATTAAAATATCTTTTATATTTTTTTCAATGAATTAAATATCTGGTTGAATGCCAATATGGTTACTTCATTGTGCAAGAAATTTCTTGGTCCTTATTTTCATTTCTCCTACTCTCATTATATGAATCTTTTTCTTCTTTAAATTGATAATTTTTAGTTTATTGGAAAACAATTTCTTTCTTAAGTTGATTGGAGAAATATTTATTCAAATAACTTTATTTGAGCGATACCCCCTCTAGCTATTGGATTCTTTCAAGATAACCTAAAGTAGGGAGGTCAATTTGCCTCCAAAGGGTGCCTTAGTATTGTTCCTTACTCAAGAACATCTCAAGGAAAAATATAAGGGCCACCCAACCCTTCCACTAGATACCCCATGACATGAAAACCAACCCTTTGGAAGGGTCATTCAAGCATTCTTCATGCCCCACCCCCCTCCATGAGAATACTATGCTTGAAGAAGGGCCGACCAACCCTTTTACCAGATACCCCATGATGAGAATACCATCAATAAGGGTTTATTGACCCTTCTCTATGTGCCACCTCCATGAAAATATTTTTTTAGAGGAAGGGGTGTATGACTCTTCCACTGGATACCCCATGGTGTGAATACCATCCCTTAGGAAGGGTCGACCGACCCTTATCCATGCTCCCCATCCATGAGAATATTATGCTTGAAGAAAGGTTGGCCAACCCTTCCACTAGATATCCTACAAGAAGAATACCCTAATTAAGGAAGGGTCAGTGACCCTTCTCCATTCTCCCATCCATGAGAATACTATGCTCGAGAAAGGGTCAACCGAACCTTCCTCGTGAGCCCCCTTATATTAAAAAATTGCGTGAGAAAAATTCAGCCTACCCTTCCACTGGATACCCCATGAACTAAATACCATCTCCGAGGAAGTGTCAGTGGAACCTTCCCCATGCTTTGTGTGATCGTTCCCCACAATTCCTATTATGAGAAAACTTTTCTAGAAGAAGGGTTGGTTGACTCTTCCACTAGATACCCCTTGTTGTGAATACCATCCTTTCNTTGCATGGGTAAAATGGAAATTCATATGTTTTCAATTGTGGAATAGGTTAACAGTTAAAAAGTCGCAGAAAGCATAAACAAGCAATAAGGTTTCATCAAATTTAAATATAAATGTATATCATGGTTGTTCCCCTTTGTAGTTATTTGTTTTTCTATCTCTTTCTTTAAAAAGGAAAAGATAACTCTTCTCCATGCTCCTCCTACATGATAATACTATTTTGGATGAAGTGTCATTCAAAACATGCAAAAAATTTTCTTTTGGAATGTATTGTAACCATTCCTAAAACACAAATGACATTTTCGCTCAAAGTATATGCTCGAGTGATAGAAAAAATGGAAGTGTTATGGAAGTGTTATAAAAGAACAAATAAATAAGCAGAGGGTATGTGTTTTCAATGAGATAGAACAAAATCATCCTACATCAATCTCCATGCAACAAGCGGCTTGACATAAAATCTAGGAGTTTCATATTAATGGACATTTAAAAAAATGGTTAAGCTATGGATTCAAGGTGATTTGAAATTATCCCAAATCCAATGGTGGATGAAATATCTTGATGAACATTCCTCATTGATTGTAGAGTGTGAATGTGTAGGTTTTTAACACTGCTTATGACCTCTGCAAACTAAAAACTCCTCTCATCCACATGGCTACTTCCTAGTAATTAGAGAGGTAAATTAAACAATACCAAAATTTCCTTTGTTTCCTCCACAAATTTCTTATATAAATTTTAATGGGGCACCATAACAATTAATGAGGGTGGGTAAGAGCATTCAATGCAACATATTCTAGGTCATCTAAGATCGAATTATAATATGAAAATTCTCTAGTTAGCATTGATGATTCATAATATGTTTCCCGTGCAAATAAAGGTGGTCATATTATGAAGATAGTTGCATGGGTAAAATGGAAATTCATATGTTTTCAATTGTGGAATAGGTTAACAGTTAAAAAGTCACAGAAAGCATAAACTAGCAATAAGGTTTCATCAAATTTAAAGATAAATGGATATCATGGTTGTTCCCCTTTGTAGTTATTTGTTTTTCTATCTCTTTATTTAAAAAGGAAAAGATAACTCTTCTCCATGCTCCTCCTACATGAGAATACTATGTTGGATGAAGTGTCATTCAAAACATGCAATTTTTTTTCTTTTGGAATGTATTGTAACCATTCCTAAAAAACAAATGACATTTTCGCTCAAAGTATATGCTCGAGTGATAGAAAAAATGGAAGTGTTATAAAAGAACAAATAAATAAGCAGAGGATATGTGTTTTCAATGAGATAGAACAAAATCATCCTACATCAATCTCCATGCAACAAGTGGCTTGACATAAAATCTAGGAGTTTCATATTAATCGACATTTAAAAAAATGGTTAAGCTATGGATTCAAGGTGATTTGAAATTACCCCAAATCCAATGGTGGATGAAATATCTTGATGAACATTCCTCATTGATTGTAAAGTGTGAATGTGTAGGTTTTTAACACTGCTTATGACCTCTACAAACTGAAAACTCCTCTCATCCACATGGCTACTTCCTAGTAATTAGAGAGGTAAATTAAACAATAACAAAATTTCCTTTGTTTCCTCCACAAATTTCTTATATAAATTTTAATGGGGCACCATGACAATTAATGAGGGTGGGTAAGARCATTCAATGCAACATATTCTAGGTCATCTAAGATCGAGTTATAATATGAAAATTCTCTAGTSAKCATTGATGATTCATAATATGTTTCCTGTGCAAATAAAGGTGGTCATATTATGAAGACARTTGCATGGGTAAAATGGAAATTCATATGTTTTCAATTGTGGAATAGGTTAACAGTTAAAAAGTCGCAGAAAGCATAAACAAGCAATAAGGTTTCATCAAATTTAAATATAAATGTATATCATGGTTGTTCCCCTTTGTAGTTATTTGTTTTTCTATCTCTTTCTTTAAAAAGGAAAAGATAACTCTTCTCCATGCTCCTCCTACATGATAATACTATTTTGGATGAAGTGTCATTCAAAACATGCAAAAAATTTTCTTTTGGAATGTATTGTAACCATTCCTAAAACACAAATGACATTTTCGCTCAAAGTATATGCTCGAGTGATAGAAAAAATGGAAGTGTTATGGAAGTGTTATAAAAGAACAAATAAATAAGCAGAGGGTATGTGTTTTCAATGAGATAGAACAAAATCATCCTACATCAATCTCCATGCAACAAGCGGCTTGACATAAAATCTAGGAGTTTCATATTAATGGACATTTAAAAAAATGGTTAAGCTATGGATTCAAGGTGATTTGAAATTATCCCAAATCCAATGGTGGATGAAATATCTTGATGAACATTCCTCATTGATTGTAGAGTGTGAATGTGTAGGTTTTTAACACTGCTTATGACCTCTGCAAACTAAAAACTCCTCTCATCCACATGGCTACTTCCTAGTAATTAGAGAGGTAAATTAAACAATACCAAAATTTCCTTTGTTTCCTCCACAAATTTCTTATATAAATTTTAATGGGGCACCATAACAATTAATGAGGGTGGGTAAAAGCATTCAATGCAACATATTCTAGGTCATCTAAGATCGAGTTATAATATGAACATTCTCTAGTTAGCATTGATGATTCATAATATGTTTCCTGTGCAAATAAAGGTGGTCATATTATGAAGATAGTTGCATGGGTAAAATGGAAATTCATATGTTTTCAATTGTGGAATAGGTTAACAGTTAAAAAGTCGCAGAAAGCATAAACTAGCTATAAGGTTTCATCAAATTTAAAGATAAATGGATATCATGGTTGTTCCCCTTTGTAGTTATTTGTTTTTCTATCTCTTTCTTTAAAAAGGAAAAGATAACTCTTCTCCATGCTCCTCCTACATGAGAATACTATGTTGGATGAAGTGTCATTCAAAACATGCAAATTTTTTTCTTTTGGAATGTATTGTAACCATTCCTAAAAAACAAATGACATTTTCGCTCAAAGTATATGCTCGAGTGATAGAAAAAATGGAAGTGTTATAAAAGAACAAATAAATAAGCAGAGGATATGTGTTTTCAATGAGATAGAACAAAATCATCCTACATCAATCTCCATGCAACAAGTGGCTTGACATAAAATCTAGGAGTTTCATATTAATCGACATTTAAAAAAATGGTTAAGCTATGGATTCAAGGTGATTTGAAATTACCCCAAATCCAATGGTGGATGAAATATCTTGATGAACATTCCTCATTGATTGTAAAGTGTGAATGTGTAGGTTTTTAACACTGCTTATGACCTCTACAAACTGAAAACTCCTCTCATCCACATGGCTACTTCCTAGTAATTAGAGAGGTAAATTAAACAATAACAAAATTTCCTTTGTTTCCTCCACAAATTTCTTATATAAATTTTAATGGGGCACCATGACAATTAATGAGGGTGGGTAAGANTTAACCTTTCCACATGGCCTAGTTAACATCCCCCTCATTTTTCACTGTAACGATCAATATATCCACTGTTCGTCGGATATCCAATGAGGATTTATTTATAAATACTGCAAATGTGGGAAACATTCCGACATTTTTGCTATACTAACGATGAGTTACGGAGTTTACATGGACTATTTTTTATTTGATTTGTTACAAATAAAAAAACCAGAGTTATTTGTTTTGTTACTATCATTGGAAATAGTTAAAGTGTGGAGCTTGATTTTTTAAGATCAATGATCGTCTCTTAAGTTTGGTGATCAAGAAAAATGTCACATAACAATATTCCTAACCTAGAAGAACAAAATGGAGAAGCACTAGCTAGATTGTGGGATGGACTGAGAAAAAGGGGTGATGGGAAATGTTATTTTCCTTGTTGTCAATGCAAGGGATTTAATAGGAGAAGAATATTGATCACAACAGCTAAAATACATTTTCTTCAACATGGACACGTTGAGGGGGGACATGAATATCATCCATTGGTAGGTTGTTCATTATATATGTCTTTATATTGCTCTTTTTGTAAATGTATGTATGATTTTTATATTTGTTATATATACATTAATATCTATTGATGGTTTGTACTTATAAATGAAAGGCCTCCTAGGGCATATTTCCCGGAGAGTGTGGTTGTAGAACAAGCACTAGAGGAACATGGAGCTACGAATATTCAAGATCAAGTTAACGATCATATGGAAGAAGATGATCATGCAGATAACAAGGTTGAAGATGATGGTACAAATACATTGATCCATGATACATTTAATGTTAGAATGGATGTTGATGATGATCATGAAAATGGCGACTTTGATGATGTTCATGATTTACCTCTACTTGAGAAGGCATACAAACCTGGAACTCCTTTATGAAGGCTCCAACATAAATCTTCTTTCTTCTATATTGCAGATAATGAAATTGAAGGTTATGAATGGTTTTTCAAACACATTGATCACACAGATGTTAAGGTATGTAATATATTCCATCAATTGCATATATATGATCATGATAAAGGTTATCTTTGTTCCTTTAATATTTGTATTGTTAGTTCATTAGTAAAATTAATAAGGATGAAATATGTGTCATTAATATTCTTTATATTATATTAAACAATCTCTTTTTAAATTTTTTGTAGGTTTATAGTTGAATATTTGTTACCATCATCAAATATTTTACCTCGCATATATCGATATTTAGCTGCCATCATGAAAAATATTGACCAATCTCCAATTCTAGTTTATATAATATACATTTTTGGGTATACTGTGTTGGTACATACATATCCAAGTTTCTCTATGATAACCTATTGTTTGCGCTTTTAGTACCTTTCTTTCTTCTGTGAAAACTATAGAAGAGAACAAAGGTTGGTAAGGTGATTATCTGAAATTTTTGTTGAAGCATCTCAAGTCGATTTTCTTTATTGTGAACTCAATGCATTATAACACATTTTTTCCTATTGGAATGAAATGATATTACTCGTATGGTTTTCCATTTCTTTTTCCATATTGCTTGCAAATAACTTCTTTAAACGTATGTTCCACTTATGTTATATTCGTTTCTAAATAATATAACTCATGGGAAAATGAATGGAATAATAAGTCTAATGATGGGTCTCTCTTTGAAAAGGTGAGGGAACCCATCAGTTATCACTTGACCACCTTCTCCTCTAGCACCTCGAGTCTCCTATAGGAAATTAGTTGTCTTGACCAGGACACTATCAATATTGAATCTACAAAATATTGTAGTCAGTTCCTCTCCATACAAGGATGGGATTTTGCTGAGTACGTCTTCGATTATGATTCATTTTCGGTGGGGAAATCACATGATCTAGTTCTAAACAAGAGATAATTTTGGGTTTTCTTTGTTTCCTTTATTTTTATTTCACTTACGCCAATTCTCTGAAGTAAGATTATATTAATGTTTCTCTTCATTATGTCTTGCAGGTTGAAAAACTCATGGTTACAGATTTGCAAGGGATTTTTATCATACGAAAGGTACTTAGGTTCCACATGAGGATCTCATTCCTAGTTTCTTATTCAAAGGGACATTTGATTTTGACTTGTATAATTTTTTTGTTTCTCGATGAACATTCTGATATAAGAAATCTAATTTAAAATTTTCCTTTGGAACCTTGTCCATAATAAGATTGTCGTGACGTGTATCTATTTCTTGGTATGATTTTTGTTTACTTCATTAAAATATGGAATTCATAGGTATTCCTAATCACCATATAGTCGTGCCCTATCCACCGGGTATAGTATATATATAAGTATATTTATACAAACGTCGTGTAATAATTTCGTTTTACTAGAGTATGAGTTTTCATATATTGTTTTATAGAGAAAACATAAACTTGATATCCTTGGAAAAATCTATACAAAAGGTAGAAGAATAATCTCTTTATATTCATAAATGAATAACTTATGTGTTAATTTACTTCATTAGTGATCAAGAAATTCATTAAAACAATAGGAATGTAACTAGTAAAATTATTGAATTGTAACAATAGGATGGAACAAAATAGAGGAACCCATAAACATTAAACATGGTTATTTGTTCCTATTGCATTTATGCATCTTAATACTAGGAAAGACATTTATGTACCATTTAACTCATCATTGCTTATTTCTATAATTTACAAAAGTTTCCATTATCTACCTTATGTATTCATATTCAGTCAATGGTAAACAACAAAAGGTTTAAGGTTTAAATTTCATGAAATTATACAGAGTGTGTTAAAATCCTTTTTCCCATGAAAAATGTATAAATTTCATACTATGAGATTCATGAGTAATGAAGGCAACCATTTACTTCTATAGTACGCATACATCTATATAAATTTGATTATGTAATTAAATGAAATCAATGATCCAACATGAATAAGAATTGGTCAAATAAAATACATATTTGTAACAGTTATGCTGGAAACAAACAGAACAACCATGTTCCACCCAATCGTAGATGCATAACAACCACGTTCCACCCAACTGTAGATGCAGAACAACCAAGTTTACTTGTGACGATCACCCGCTATCCTGACCATAACTCCATAAGGGAAAACTGAGCTCCACTCCTTATCCATTGTCTTTCTATATAGTTTAGAACATCATTTTCTTAACACAATTAGTGCTCACACAACAAATATCCATTTCCACAACGTACTAAGCAACATCCTACCTCCCACATATGTTGTATATATCTTTTTCCTTTGCCTAGAAATTATCTTCAATCCATTTCCCTCCTTGGAAATTCACATCTTTACAAATCCCTGATTTTTAGGGTCTGCTAGTGACAAAACTCCACTTCTGACACTTGTAAAAATCAACTCTGAGTTAACTCAAACATGTTCCCCACTCATGGAGTCATATTCAACTATTTTTAACCTGGTTGTTCCATCTATTTCCTGCATTAAATATATTGAAAATTTATGTGTCATGCATTTGTCCATCAAAGAGGATAGTTGGCCAGTCGAACTCTTTCTTAACAATACAAAATATAATAGTTAAATGCCTTAGTTATACCAAGTACAAATTTCCATAAATGGAAATTAAAAAAAAAAAAAAAAAAAA
>JZKD02S0146762.1:0-23677 GCA_000966675.3 Picea glauca
CTACTTGTAATGTAGAAAACTTTAGAAATATAGGTTAGAGGAATGACAATTTCAACAATCAAACATGGGGTCTTCACTTCCATTGTGTTGTTCTTTTGAATGTACTGAGATCCCTCTGGATCCGTGACTTTAGCAAGAAGGTTCCTTCCTCCTACAATTTATCTCATGACAATGATACAAATAATATATATACAAGTGCATAACTGAGGGTGTTGATATGATTTCTCCAATGGCACCTGGATGATATATGTCCTCTTGACATCTTAATGAAGAGGGTAGTCATAGTGTCACCTTTTTGTATCACCCACAATAAGTCTTCCTCTGAATTCTTGTCTTCAAGGAAATTTAAGTTTCTTGATCCATCAAGCTTATCTTCAATCATAAGTATGTTCATCATAATTTTAGATTCTTCACAAACCCTTGTCAACTGGGCTAGAAAACCTAACGGCTAGGCTAGGCTAGCACCTTTAGGTTTTGTTGGACTTGTGACTGCCAACAATAAGCCTTTGAAATATAGGAGAACACTGGTGAGCTGAAGATCTCCTTCAATGAGTTGCAGAATCCCTAATTCTGAAATTTCTGCAGAAATTAGCGAAACCCTAGAAACCCTAGGGCCAAAATTTCAAAATGCTTAGAATTTCATTTTGAGAGTCTCTAGAAGTGTGTTAGAGAAGATCGTACTCTCCTATGCCAAAATTTGCCTCAATTTCCAAGATTTAGGGGCTAAAACACTCAAAAGAAGAGGGTCGTATGAAATTTTTAGGAACACTGGGAGGGTCGTATGGAGTTTTTTGGGAACCCTAGGAGGGTCGTACGGTTCTACAAGAGAGGGGGGATGACTGGTAAAAGATTTTAGATTGTGCAATGCGTTCTTCAAGACCTATGCTCTGATGCCATGTTGAATTTTCTATGAGCAAGGTTAAGCACGAAGTTCATTCAATTTTAGCATTTGTCTTAACCATTACCAATAATGTTGCAGCAATCAAGATCACAAGAAGAAACACCATGCACAAGAACACAAGAAGTATCTTGGGAAACCCTTCTCAACAAGGGAAGAAAACCCAGCCAAATCCTTTTCTATATTCTTCAAGAAAAATACCTTCACCACCAATAAGATCTAGCACACAAGAGGGTGGTCAAACCCTAGAAGACTAGTGCCCAAGAGTGGTGCGCACTTTTCCCAAGAAGGTGTACTTGCTGAAATTTCCAAACTCACATGAAAGATATGATTCCTCAATTTGGGAATTTACCTTTACTTATACTAAACTGAACCTATCAACAGAAGTGTCTATTGGCACAATAGGGTCGACCTCTCTATCTCATAATATAATTAATATTGACCAGATTAATTATCTTTTACATTAATTAACAATTACATTAAGGTGGGGCCACCTTGTACCCTTTACATTACAATTAGGGTTACAGGAAGGTATGACTCTTGAACAATATAGCAAGGGATCTCATACACCCACTAGGGGCACATCCATATGGATTTCCATATCTCTGGCTCACTACATTACACAGAAGAACCACTTCTAGTGCTCAGCCACTAGGATCACGTTCACTCGTGCTCATCCACGAGCAGGTCCACTCAACAGATATTCTTTCCCACTGCATTACACAGGAGAGTCATTTGGATTTTCTCATCAACTCTCTTCTCAGAGGAGGCTAATACATCATCTTAATTTTTATTCTCTTGACGATGCACCCAGCACTTTGGGATTTGACACGTTCACCTTGTGTTCAGCCACGTGCACATCCAACTCTACAAATCTCCTTTCTCGCTGCATTACACAGGAGAATCATCTGGAGTTCTTCTCAAATCTCTATAAGGAGGAGGCCGTCTCTGCGTTCCAGCTCTGTCTCAGATAGGAACCACACACCCCTCTCAGGGGATTTCTCTCAGGTTTGTAAGATGGAGAATGTCTCACGTAGCTACAATCATCAACACAAGAGACCAAAGAGTTTTTGAGCTATTCTTCAGCCATGAGCCACATTATTGATATAGAACCTTCTTGTCATGGAGAAACAACAGGTCAGAAGGTATGGAAAGATTCCATGACAAAAGAGTATCAATCCATTTTGAAGAATGATGTATGGGATATTGTTTTGAAACTAGAAGAAAAGTTTGTAGTGACTTCCAAGTGGATCTATAAGATCAAGCATGCAGTTGATGGAAGTCTCGAGAAATAAAAAGAGAGATTTGCATCCAGAGGATTCTCACAAGCAGAGGGATTTGATTATGATGAGACATTTGATCCAGTAGCCTGATACCCTTCCATCCATACTATCATCCATGAGTTGGAAACAACATCAAATGGAGGTAAAGATAGTCTTTCTCAATGGTGATATTTAGGAAGAAGCATGCGTCGAGCAAACATAGGGATTCGTGATAAACAACGAGAAATCTCATGTGTACAGGTTGAAGAAAGCCTGGTATGGACTAAAGAAGGCACCTCGTGCTTGGTACGAGAAGATGGATGGATTCTTGATGAGTTTGGGTTTCAGAAAGAGTGTTGTTGATCCAAACCTATATTATCATATTTTTAGTGATGAGTGCCTAATCTTGGTCATGTATGTGGATGATTTATTCCTTACCGATTCAGAAAGACTTATTGTTGAATGAAAGCGAGCATTGACTTCTAATTTTGAGATGAAGGATCTGGGTATGATGCACTACTTCTTGGGACTAGAAGTATGGAAGAGAATTGATAAGATTTTCCTGAGTCAAGGAAAATATACAGTGGAGATATTAAAGAAGTTCGGTATGACAGAGTGAAAATCCATGCCTGCACTGATGGTGATGGATTTGAAGAAAATGAATGATGCTTCTACTAATTCAGGAGAGATTGATCCAAATTTGTACCGACAGCTGATTGGATCACTGATGTATCTGGTTAACACCAGACTTGATATATGCTATGTAGTGAATGTACTTAGTCAGTTCATGAGTCAACCAAGACAGACTCATTGGATAGAAGCAAAGCATGTACTGAGATATTTATGAGGCACAGTTGGATATGGCCTGAGATATGCCTCCATTGTAGACTTGATCTTGCAGGGATATGTTGATGCATATTGGGCAAGAAGAAAAGTGGACTGGAAGAGCACATTCGGTTGTTGTTTTACCTTGGTGTTTTCCATGGTTTCTTGGTGCAGCAAGAAACAGATCTCTGTGGCCTTAAGTACCGCATAAGCAGAGTATATAGCATTGAGTGTGGCAGTCTGTGAAGCAATGTTGCTTCGCAAGCTCCTGACAGATTTATCTGATCATGAGATGGATCCTACCATTATTCATTGTGATAACCAGAGTTGTGTGAAGCTCTTTGAGAACCCTGTGTTTCATGATAGATTGAAACACATTGAGATAAAATATCATTATATCATATACATGGTGCAGAGGAAAGAAGTACACATGCAGTACCTTCCTACACATGAACAGATTGCAGATATCTTCACCAAACTACTTGCCAAGACGAAGTTCAAGTACTTTTATGAGAGACTTGGCCTAGTGGAGAATGCCTCCCTAGCTGAGAGGGAGTGTTGATGATTACAGTTGCATGAGACATCCTCTAGGACACAGACTGAGTGAGTCGGCTTGTGAGAGATCCCATGAGTTGGGTGTGCCCATGAGATGGGTGTGTCGTTTCTCTTTGAGACAGAGATGGAACTTTGTGTGCTTCTATGTAGGGAAGATGCCCATGAGAGGGGTGTGTCGTTTGAGATGAAACGATGTGTACCCCTATGACTGGTGAAGGAGCCCATGTGATGGGTTTACTATTCTCCTTTGTGTAGAGAGTTGAGATGATGTGGTACTCCAGATGATTCTCCTGTGAGACTCAGTGAGATAGAGATCTATTGAGTAGGACGTCCCTGTGGTTGAGCACATGTGGACGTGATCCTAGTGGTTGAGCACTAGTGAGTGTGTGTCCAGGTGATTCTCATGTGAGACTCAATGAGATAGAGATCTGTTGAGTTGGACAGCCTTATGGATGAGCACAGGTGGACGTGCCCCTAGTGGTTGAGCATTAGTGGGTGTGTGAGATCCCTTGCTATATTGTCTAAGAGTTAGATTTACCTGTAACCCTAATTGTGATGTAAAGGGTACAGGTCGGCCCCACAATAGAGTGAAAGATAACTAACGTAAAAGATAATTAATATGGTAATTATTAATTATATTTTGAGTTATTGAGGTCGGCTCTGTTGTGTTGATAGACACCACTTTTGATGTATCCAATCTAGTATAAATAAAGGTGATTTCCCTATTGAGGAAACAAAACACACATGTGATTTTGGAAATTTCAGCAAGTACATATTCTAGGTTGAAGTGTGTAGCTATCTTGGGCACTAGCCTTCCTGGTTTTTGAGAGAATCTTTTGTGTGCTAGGTATATGGTGTGGGAGGTATTTCTCTTGAGAATATAGAAAAGTATTGTTGGGTTTTTTTCCATTGTTGAGAAGGGTTTCCCAGGATATTTCTTGTGTTCTTATGCATGGTATTTCTTCTTGTGATATTAGTTATTGTAGCAATTGTTAATGGTGTAGTTGCATTTGTCTATGGTTCAAGTAAATGCTAAAAATGAATTAAACCTCATGCTTAAGCCTAGCATAGTGAAAAGTCAACACTTATAACATGAAGCTTCATATGACCATTTCACCTTCCATTGTTCTTTTCCATGTATCTACTACTATTTTACAACATATGCCTTCGAATGTGATGAGAGTGGGAAGATATAACTAATCCCCTTCATCAAATGAAAAGAATATGACAATATAATAATGTATTTCTTGCTTTTGATATGATGTTGGATAATGTTAAATCCATAACTCACAAGGAAGGTATAAACTTTAGGTTAGTATATGGAGAGTGGATGGTGAGGTATATTTGGAAAGTGAGACATGTTGGATAAAAATTCACATGGGCTTAATATAAAATAATGATGTACTCTTGGATATTTGGTTGGGCATGGAATAACCTCAAATTCATAATTCATAAAACATAAAATTATAAGGTGATGTCAGAGGCATGAAGTTTATTTTTGGAGGGTGAATTATGAGAAAAATAAAAGGAGCACGGTTGATATGTATTTTGAATGTGAAGAGTGAGAGAAGGGCTATTCTTAATAATAATTCAAGTGTTGATAACATTTCGCTAACTTAAACTAGAATAAGAGAAACTTTGCACAAGTAGTGTGATTCGATAGGGAGCCTGACAATGCTTTGTCGGCTAAGTATTGTTGACCACAAATGTTGTCAACACAACCTTTACTACAAGGTTTCAAATGGTGGACCAATGATATTATTGTTACATGTGGATGACCTGTTTCTAACAGGAGACAAGAAGCTCGTCGTTGAGTGCAAGAGAATATTTCATTAGAGTTAGAGATGAAAGACCTGGGTACGATGCATTATTTATTGGGTCTAGAAGTGTGGCAGAAACCTGATGATATTTTCCTATGCCAAGGAAAATATGTTGTAGAGATTCTGAATAAATTCAGAATGATGGATTGTAAATCCATGACTACACAGATGGAAACGAATCTAAAGTTATTGAGTGATACATCTTCATAGATAGTGGATGCTACCATGTATGGAAAGATGATTAGTTTGTTAATGTACTTAATGAACAAAAGGTCAGATATATGTTTTGCGGTGAACACATTGATTCAGTATATGATTGATCCGAGATGTGTTCACTTGGTTGCATCAAAACATGTAATGAGGTACCTAAAGGGTGCAATCGATTATCGACTTAGATATGCTTCATATCATGAGATAAACCTACTTGGATTTACTGATTCAGATTGGTCTGCTAGTGTTGCAGACCAGAAGAGTGCATCTAGATGTTCCTTCAATATGGGATCAGCTATGATCTCATGGTTCAACAAGAAGCAAACTAGTGTGGTGCTCCATACAACTGAAGTAGAGTATATAGCAGCGAATCAGTGTGGCTTTGAAAGCTGCTTGCAAGAGTGTTTGACTCGAATTAGAGGCGACTTGTATCTAGTGTGACAACTAGAGTTGTGTGAAGTTGACAGAGAACCCGATGTTTCATGACAATTCCAATCATATCAAGATTAGGTACCATTATATCATAGATATCATGTAGAAGGGAGAAGTGAAGCTCCAGTATGTCACTACAGATGAAAAGGTAGAGGGAAGTGTTGCATAAGTGTGATGGATTACAGATGCGACTCCAATGGACAACAGGTGGTTCATGATCGAGCACTGATTGTGGCACCAGTCAGGGTGATGTGTACGGATACTCGAGTGAAAAATTATGGTGAAACGATTTACTACTTCCCCAGTGATAAATATCGGTACACAGATGGCTACCCGAGTGATAAATCTCAGTACGCATATGGCTACCCCAGTGATAAATCCTGGTACGTCGAGTTATTGTTACCCCAGTGATAAATCCTGGTACGAAGATGGCTACCCCAATGATAAATCTTTGTATGTCGAGTTACTGTTACCCCAGTGATAAATACTAGTACACAGATGGATACCCCAATGATAAAGCCTAGTACGTCGAGTTACTGCAACCCCAGTGATAAATATTGGTACACAGATGGATACTCAAATGAAAAATCCTAGTACGTCGAGTTACTTCTACTCTAGTGATAAATCCTAGTACGCACATTTCTACTCTAGTGAAAAATTCTAGTACACAAAGTTACTGACTGTGGCACCAGTCATCATGACCTCGCACAAGGTCAGTAGATGCCATGCCTTCAGGGCTGGTTAGTTACCCGGATTTTTAGCTGGTGAGCCAACCTGTGTGGTTGGTGGTGTTTCCTAGCCTTGGGCTAGATGGATACTATGTGCGCACTACATCGCCTAATCCTCATGATTATATGCCTCATCATTGTGGAACAGCTGCATGGTGTGCCAACCATAGGTTATTAGTTCATTGTGGAACTAGATGTCAAATTTTGTGTGAGTTGACGAGTTACTAGTTCCTTGTGAACTAGATGCCAGATTCAGTGTGAGCTGGAGAGTTCCTTGTTCTATATAAACTATATGTCGAATAGTAGTGTTGGAGATAATTCCCAGTTAGAGTTTCGATCAGTAGCATCGGAGGTTACTAGTTGGAGTGCCAACCAGTAGTGTTGGAGGTGATTACCAGCTATATGGATAATGTGTGGCTATGCCACTTTTTACATGATCTGTTTGATCATGAGATGGTCATATGGCCATGCTACTTGAGACATGATTTGTTTGATCATGAGAAATCATGTATGGCCATGGTTATGATACTTATAGACTGGTCTGCAAGACCATGTGAGTATTTCCCATGCCATGTGAGATGGATGGATGTGTTTGATACCACTATATGAAGAACATCTTAGTTAATACCTCCCTAGATAAGAGGGAGTGTTGATGTTTTGGTAGATGCGGGAGGTATTAACCTCCAATAGTAACCTGTGTACTTAGATTAGAATATCTGGCCAGAAGTAAGAGACCCATCAAATAGATGTGTGGAAACCCTAGAAGAGAAGTCGACCCAAGAAAAATAATAATAAAGAAATAAGAAACCAGAAATAGAAGTCGACCCTGCCAGAAAAATTCAAAGTGAATTATATTTGCCAGAAAAGACAGGTCGACCCTATGGGAAAAGTTCACTGGTAGAATAAGTATAAATAAGGTGACACCTTAGCTCATTTGCACACTCACTCACTTAGTCAGTGTGCAAGTCTAAGGAGGAACTACAGTGGCAGCTAGGGTGCAAGTTTGGAGTGTTGCAGTTGCAGTTGGAGACGGCACAAGTCTGGAGGAATAGTGTAGCATTATTTCTGGTATTTCTCGTGTGCTTCTCTTCATATAAGGTACGTTATCTTTGTATGGTTATTGTGTTGTTGTTGCAACAATATTGTGGCTAGAGTTTATCTGTTGGTTCTAGTGTAGACTTGTCATAATTATTCTAAGTAAAGGTTAGTGCGCTCGGGGGTGGCATTTGTGAATGCCTATGGTTGGGTGAAAATGATGTGACATTTTGTATGTTTAAATGAGCATACCAAAATTTTAACACAAGTCCCATCAAGGTTGAATTTCCAAGGGTCACAAATATGGGAAAAATATGTGGTTGGGGAAGGTGCAATTCAAAGTGAATTTGATGGAATACTTTTCACTACAACTAAGATGAACTAAGTGCTCATGATCATTGGTTTGCACCTCAAGGGCATTTTTACATTTATATAGTATTAATAGTTAATTATCCTCATATACAATAAGGTTACAACCAGTAAGAAAATTAATCCTCTAACCATATGAAACTCTCACATGATACCAAATAAAAATAAGAAATCATTTTTTCATAAAATTTATTGGTTGTGGAGGAATCCTTATCCCATTTATTACACATATGGTAACAATGTCGAATTGACTTTTACAAATTTCTATTTGTTGAAGAACTCATAATCAATTAAACAATTTTCATGTAAAGAGACTTTAGAAATTTTAGTTCACACAATTTTATTACCTGTTTTCAAAGCTTGCTACTTTAACTAGATCACGATGGTCAATCAAAATCCAACTAACAGAGAGCAGAAACAGAAAGCAAACAAGATGCAAATACAAAATAAACTCAAAAAATAACCATCTAACCTTCCCTAGAAAAAAAAAAATCAAAATACCACGTATATCTTACTTAACTCATCCTCATACACGCCCTTTAAAACCTCACAAATGTATCAAAATATTCATATTAAAAATAAAATAAAATAAAAATAATTCTAAATCTTTTTGGAGATATTTCACACTCACACCCATGTTTTCCTAAGTCTAGTAGTCTAATGTTGAGGGCTCCATCCATACATGACAATATTCTCCTAGATGAGAATATTCCCCACTAAAATAGGGCGCAACCTCCTCTTCAGTCTTGACTCATTTACACTTTAGTTGGACTAGTAGGGTAGATTCATGCATGGAAACCTTGGTTTTATCACAAGTGTTGCATGCTCACCTCGGTATCATCACCAGGAGGCACATATCACATGCATGATGTTAGGATATCACTACACATGTTCATGCATGAGATTCTCCTCACTCCACGTGTATTAGCCACTTAATCGATGACTACATGGCCAGTTAACAAGGACTAGGTGGTAGTTCACTCCAGTTTATGCCAGTGTGTGTCAAAATATCTCTAGATCACTACTATGGTGCATTATTTAAATCGTGTAACTTATATCTATTGTAAATTTATCACTTTTGAGTTTGGAATAGTGGTTAATACAATTCTTTACTTTGAGTGTGGAATAGTGGTTAATACAATTATTTATTCTTTCTCTCATTCTCTTCTCTCTCACTCTTTTCTTTTGCAAGCTTTGTGTGAATTACTAGTAGTTAATTTATTTGTGAAGGTTTCATCGAAACTTCACAAATATCACTTTAAAACTTTTCTTTTGGGTTGATTTCATAGCATCAATTTTCACTCTGATGTGTTTGTAAGCTCTTTCTAGTATGTAGTTATTATCTAAGTAGCATAGAAGAAGGCTAAACATTTCAAGTTTTTTACTTTTTTTATTTATCATCAAATACCCCCCTATTACAATAGGATTATGTAATGTTAACATTTCATATATGTAATTCCATCAATCCAAACTGGTTATTATTGGATTTCAAGGTAAAAATGTCATTTTCCCTTCCCCTTATTTTGAGTGACCAAAAAAGGACCAATTCTTAGCCCATTTATACTATGGAAAGTGGCATATTGTTCTCTTAGAATCTCATTCAAAAATTATAACTATTCTACTCTATTCTACTCTTCAAATCAACCTTCATATATACATAATACCTTACACAAGAAAATAATGAATACCATCTTAATTTGTTATTTATTTTTTATTTTGTAATTAAAAATTTGAGGATCGGTAATGACAAATAATCAATCAAATTTAGTGACTTCTACTTTAATTCATAGTGATAGGTTTACCCCATATCCTATTAGTAAATACCTTGATCATTCAAGGTAGAGGTTCAAAGCTCAAATCTCATGAGACCCTCCCTTCATGGTAAATTGGGGTACCATGTCAATGAAAAGTTAGGGTTCATGGTTGATACTATTAATTTGATCATCCTTAAATTAAAAATTACACTTCTATTCTTTCTATTTTATATTAAGGACTACTAAAATGTGTATAAGAAAGACTGTTGTAACAGGGAAAAGTGGAATCTACAAGGTTATATTCTGGATTGTTTTGATGAACTAATTTTTGTGAAAATTGCACCATTGGGTCATAGTTTTGGCACAATTCGCAAGGATATATTGTGAAGAAAAAGCATAGAATCACAAGGGTAGGTGGAAGTAAAAATAGATTCTACAAGTATGGATTGCATTTATAGTCAAAGTGCAAATGTTTATAACATGGTATTTAAATTGATATACATCTTAGGGAAGATAAAGTATAAATAATTAAGAAGATGGAAATGATTAGCAACTTGTATCATGTGATAATTACAAGCCAAATGAGACATTCGTTATTTTTTAACTAGTATAGATTTGTCTTCAAACTATATCTATTGAGCACTTAGAGGGATTAGAAAAGACAAGTTCAAACTTCTCATTTCTTAAAAGAGATATGAGCTAAGATGTTTCTCTATTGTGTTATTATTTTATTTATTTTATAGGTCATGGAGGGATGTCATTTTTTCCCCTTTTGTTTTAGGCATGTTATGTTGTGTGAAGTGACATGTCTTATACACTCCTAGTTGCAAGAGCATATAATGAGCACCTCGCTTCTCTAGATGCAATCATAGTACTCATCCAAAAACAAAAATCGCTACAAGGCTTGGAAGCATCATTTCTATTATATTTAAACAACAAAAATTAACAATTCCGAATCCAAAAAGTAAGGATTATAACTTGTAATGACTACTAACCTCATTGGATAGAATTAGTCCTAATTTTGATACTTGAACTTGAAAGAAACATTAATCAATAACATCTAATATAATAAAAAATATATTCATGTCCATGCTTTTCTAGAACTAGAATGGCCATTGTTGGGAGGAGCATTTGTTGAGCTCTTTTCTAAGTGCACGCATTGACCAAAAAAATCATTAGGAGTTCATTTCCTTCATTAAAGACAAAAGATTTTATGATTCCCAAAACCATGTATATTTTCCTTACACACAAGCCAACTAATCCCTTGTTGGAAAAGATATATTGCATCCTTATACCGAGGAGCATACTTTCATTCTTCACATTGGAATTTATTTCAAAAAAATTCTTGGAGGCTAAGTCAACATTGCTCTTTGCAACTTCTCTTATGAGTTCAATTTTCAAATCCAAGTTTTGGAGAGCCAACATAACCTCATGCAACTTTCCCAGCATTGTGTCTAATCCATCCTCAAGGGTTTGATTGTGTTTCCATTGAGATCTTTACATTTATAATCCTACTTCCAATTTCTTCATCATATACTCAAGTTGTTGATCTCCATTGATCTCCCACTCATGCTTTGCAAGTTTAATCTATCTGAATGAGAGTGAAATAGAAAAATGTTGACTCTCAGCAATATGGATTTTTCCATCACCTCGCCAAGTTATCGCCATATAATTGCAGGAAACCACATGCAAGATACAATAAGGTGAAATATTCAAAATATACCCTTGTATAATGATAATTAATATAAGGAAAAAAATATTCACATGCCTCTTAAGGTGGGGCAACCTTTGATTGAGAAAATCTCCAAATACAACAACACAACACAAACATTCCATAGCCTCCTATCTCTTTAAATAGATACTCAATAGAAACAACCCTAACTACTTGTGGTCCCATAACTAATGGGTGCCAACTACCTAGTGGGCCTTATAAAGTGGACCCTTTTACATTAAATAAATATCAATTGTTATCTAATGGACATTATTCAAAGAGGCATGCATACAATAATTGACTAGCTCCTTAGTAGCCTAAATTAGGGAGGTTAGGGTAGGACCCTAACATGCCCTCCCCTTTCAAAAGTATTATTGTCCTCAAGGATAAATATGAGGAAATTGCTACAAAATCACATCTAGTTTCCATGTGGCATCTTTGAGTTGCAAATACTTCCATTGGATCAACACTTCACAGACCATGTGTGTAACTGACGCTCGGTGGTGTCCAATATTACTTCCAATTGGAGCCAAATGGAACCTTCTTCATTAAGTTCTAGTAAGTTTGTTTTCACCTTGTACTTTGATCCCATGGCCTTATTTGGAAAAGATACATGAAATAATGGATGAATCTTGGAGTCGGTTGGGAGAGACAACTTGTAGTCCACTTGTCCAATGTGTTGGGTGGTCTCATAGGGTCCATATAACTTTGGTGCTAGTTTATGAGGATTTTTTTCTTTGAGTGATGTTTGTTTATAGGGTTGAAGGTGAAGAAACACATGATCCCTTGTTGTAAAGGAATGTTCAAAGTGATGTTGGTTTTCTTGTTGCTTCATTGTATTTGCATCCATAACCAAATTTTCCTTTGGTGCTTGTAGGTTCTTGCTAAATAGGAAGTGACTGACAATGGTTTTGGGAAATAGGTAGCTTCATATGGGGTCATTTTTGTAGCTCCATGATAAGATTTATTATACCACCATTATGCAAAGGTAATTCGTTGTGCCCATTGGTATGGTTTTCAAAATCAAATCATCACAAATAGGTTTATAATCACTTGTTGACCACCTCATTTTGACAATATGTTTGGAGGTGGGTAGTGCTCAGGTTTAGTTGGGTATCCTGAAGTTTAAAAAAATATTTCCCAGATTTTTTGGTGAAGGTAGGGTTCCAATCCGAGACAATGGAAGTCTGCATGCCATCTAACTTAAAAATTTAATCTAGGAGTATGTGGGAAATTGAGGGGAAAATGGATGTGGTGAGGCACAAAAATGAGCATATTTCAAAAGACGATCAAATACCACCATGATCATTGATTTGTTTCCTTCCCTAGGAAGTCCCGCTATAAAATCCATAGAGATGTCAGTCCATATATGTGATGCGATCAATAGTGGTTTCAATTCCCCTTGCATATTTACTATCTCACCATTATTTGTTTGGCAAGTGTCATAGGTTTCCATAAAATGTTGGATGCCCATTTCATGGCTTCCCAAAAGAAGAAGTGCTTAGTTTGTTCATATGTTTAATGAAATCCAAATTGACCTGATGTAGGTGGTGAATGCAATTCCTCTAAGACACTTTATTGTAAGGAAGAATTATACCTCATTGTATCTTATTGCAATGCATACCCTTTAGAAGGGTTCAGATATTTCTGAATCCTTAAGATAAGTTGAACAATAGTGTCATTTTCCAACCATTCTTGATGGGATTTCTCGAACCAAATTGGAATGGATAAAGATAAGGAAAAGAGGGATCCATCCTCATTAGATTTTTAGGATAAAGCATCAACCACCACATTTTATTTACCCTTCTTATAGATAATCGCATAATAATACCCTAGCACCTTGGTGACCCACTCATGTTGCTCTGGTGATGATAACCTTTGTTCAAGAAATTACTTCAGACTATGATGGTTAGTGTTGATTTGGAAATGTTTCCCTATGAGATATGCATTTCAAGTATCCACTACATGAAGGATGTCCATCATCTCTTTCTCATATGCGGATTTACCCAAATTGTTGCGATACAACTACTTATTGGTGAATTATAAAGGGCATCCTTCTTACATCGAAAATGCACTAAGACCTCTACCTAAGGCATCACATTTGAGGACAAAATTCTTAGTAAAATATGGCACTATTGATACTAATGTAGTGCACATGGTATCCTTTAGAGATAAGAAGGATTGATCAGTTGTTTTTCTCCATACAAAGGAATTATTTTTTAGCAAGAATGTCAAGGGAGCAACAATTTTTCCATAACTTTTTACAAACTTCATGTAGTAACAGATATGTCCTAAGAACCCATGGAGGCTCTTCAATGTCTTGGGCCAGGGCCACTCTTGCATGGCTGCAACTTTCTTGGGATCGACTTGTACACCATCCTTATTGACAATGTGCCCCAAGTAATCAACCTTTGAAGCCCCAAAAGAGAATTCGGAGAATTTCAGGAATAGTTGGTGGTTCCTCCGAAGTTGCAAGGACCTATCTACATTCTCTATGTGAGAATCCTAGATTTTGTTGTAGATCAAGATATCATCAAAAAATACCAAAAACAAAATTGCATAAAAGGGTTGAAATTTTTTNCATAGATAGTGGATGCTACCATGTATGGAAAGATGATTAGTTTGTTAATGTACTTAATGAACAAAAGGTCAGATATATGTTTTGCGGTGAACACATTGATTCAGTATATGATTGATCCGAGATGTGTTCACTTGGTTGCATCAAAACATGTAATGAGGTACCTAAAGGGTGCAATCGATTATCGACTTAGATATGCTTCATATCATGAGATAAACCTACTTGGATTTACTGATTCAGATTGGTCTGCTAGTGTTGCAGACCAGAAGAGTGCATCTAGATGTTCCTTCAATATGGGATCAGCTATGATCTCATGGTTCAACAAGAAGCAAACTAGTGTGGTGCTCCATACAACTGAAGTAGAGTATATAGCAGCGAATCAGTGTGGCTTTGAAAGCTGCTTGCAAGAGTGTTTGACTCGAATTAGAGGCGACTTGTATCTAGTGTGACAACTAGAGTTGTGTGAAGTTGACAGAGAACCCGATGTTTCATGACAATTCCAATCATATCAAGATTAGGTACCATTATATCATAGATATCATGTAGAAGGGAGAAGTGAAGCTCCAGTATGTCACTACAGATGAAAAGGTAGAGGGAAGTGTTGCATAAGTGTGATGGATTACAGATGCGACTCCAATGGACAACAGGTGGTTCATGATCGAGCACTGATTGTGGCACCAGTCAGGGTGATGTGTACGGATACTCGAGTGAAAAATTATGGTGAAACGATTTACTACTTCCCCAGTGATAAATATCGGTACACAGATGGCTACCCGAGTGATAAATCTCAGTACGCATATGGCTACCCCAGTGATAAATCCTGGTACGTCGAGTTATTGTTACCCCAGTGATAAATCCTGGTACGAAGATGGCTACCCCAATGATAAATCTTTGTATGTCGAGTTACTGTTACCCCAGTGATAAATACTAGTACACAGATGGATACCCCAATGATAAAGCCTAGTACGTCGAGTTACTGCAACCCCAGTGATAAATATTGGTACACAGATGGATACTCAAATGAAAAATCCTAGTACGTCGAGTTACTTCTACTCTAGTGATAAATCCTAGTACGCACATTTCTACTCTAGTGAAAAATTCTAGTACACAAAGTTACTGACTGTGGCACCAGTCATCATGACCTCGCACAAGGTCAGTAGATGCCATGCCTTCAGGGCTGGTTAGTTACCCGGATTTTTAGCTGGTGAGCCAACCTGTGTGGTTGGTGGTGTTTCCTAGCCTTGGGCTAGATGGATACTATGTGCGCACTACATCGCCTAATCCTCATGATTATATGCCTCATCATTGTGGAACAGCTGCATGGTGTGCCAACCATAGGTTATTAGTTCATTGTGGAACTAGATGTCAAATTTTGTGTGAGTTGACGAGTTACTAGTTCCTTGTGAACTAGATGCCAGATTCAGTGTGAGCTGGAGAGTTCCTTGTTCTATATAAACTATATGTCGAATAGTAGTGTTGGAGATAATTCCCAGTTAGAGTTTCGATCAGTAGCATCGGAGGTTACTAGTTGGAGTGCCAACCAGTAGTGTTGGAGGTGATTACCAGCTATATGGATAATGTGTGGCTATGCCACTTTTTACATGATCTGTTTGATCATGAGATGGTCATATGGCCATGCTACTTGAGACATGATTTGTTTGATCATGAGAAATCATGTATGGCCATGGTTATGATACTTATAGACTGGTCTGCAAGACCATGTGAGTATTTCCCATGCCATGTGAGATGGATGGATGTGTTTGATACCACTATATGAAGAACATCTTAGTTAATACCTCCCTAGATAAGAGGGAGTGTTGATGTTTTGGTAGATGCGGGAGGTATTAACCTCCAATAGTAACCTGTGTACTTAGATTAGAATATCTGGCCAGAAGTAAGAGACCCATCAAATAGATGTGTGGAAACCCTAGAAGAGAAGTCGACCCAAGAAAAATAATAATAAAGAAATAAGAAACCAGAAATAGAAGTCGACCCTGCCAGAAAAATTCAAAGTGAATTATATTTGCCAGAAAAGACAGGTCGACCCTATGGGAAAAGTTCACTGGTAGAATAAGTATAAATAAGGTGACACCTTAGCTCATTTGCACACTCACTCACTTAGTCAGTGTGCAAGTCTAAGGAGGAACTACAGTGGCAGCTAGGGTGCAAGTTTGGAGTGTTGCAGTTGCAGTTGGAGACGGCACAAGTCTGGAGGAATAGTGTAGCATTATTTCTGGTATTTCTCGTGTGCTTCTCTTCATATAAGGTACGTTATCTTTGTATGGTTATTGTGTTGTTGTTGCAACAATATTGTGGCTAGAGTTTATCTGTTGGTTCTAGTGTAGACTTGTCATAATTATTCTAAGTAAAGGTTAGTGCGCTCGGGGGTGGCATTTGTGAATGCCTATGGTTGGGTGAAAATGATGTGACATTTTGTATGTTTAAATGAGCATACCAAAATTTTAACACAAGTCCCATCAAGGTTGAATTTCCAAGGGTCACAAATATGGGAAAAATATGTGGTTGGGGAAGGTGCAATTCAAAGTGAATTTGATGGAATACTTTTCACTACAACTAAGATGAACTAAGTGCTCATGATCATTGGTTTGCACCTCAAGGGCATTTTTACATTTATATAGTATTAATAGTTAATTATCCTCATATACAATAAGGTTACAACCAGTAAGAAAATTAATCCTCTAACCATATGAAACTCTCACATGATACCAAATAAAAATAAGAAATCATTTTTTCATAAAATTTATTGGTTGTGGAGGAATCCTTATCCCATTTATTACACATATGGTAACAATGTCGAATTGACTTTTACAAATTTCTATTTGTTGAAGAACTCATAATCAATTAAACAATTTTCATGTAAAGAGACTTTAGAAATTTTAGTTCACACAATTTTATTACCTGTTTTCAAAGCTTGCTACTTTAACTAGATCACGATGGTCAATCAAAATCCAACTAACAGAGAGCAGAAACAGAAAGCAAACAAGATGCAAATACAAAATAAACTCAAAAAATAACCATCTAACCTTCCCTAGAAAAAAAAAAATCAAAATACCACGTATATCTTACTTAACTCATCCTCATACACGCCCTTTAAAACCTCACAAATGTATCAAAATATTCATATTAAAAATAAAATAAAATAAAAATAATTCTAAATCTTTTTGGAGATATTTCACACTCACACCCATGTTTTCCTAAGTCTAGTAGTCTAATGTTGAGGGCTCCATCCATACATGACAATATTCTCCTAGATGAGAATATTCCCCACTAAAATAGGGCGCAACCTCCTCTTCAGTCTTGACTCATTTACACTTTAGTTGGACTAGTAGGGTAGATTCATGCATGGAAACCTTGGTTTTATCACAAGTGTTGCATGCTCACCTCGGTATCATCACCAGGAGGCACATATCACATGCATGATGTTAGGATATCACTACACATGTTCATGCATGAGATTCTCCTCACTCCACGTGTATTAGCCACTTAATCGATGACTACATGGCCAGTTAACAAGGACTAGGTGGTAGTTCACTCCAGTTTATGCCAGTGTGTGTCAAAATATCTCTAGATCACTACTATGGTGCATTATTTAAATCGTGTAACTTATATCTATTGTAAATTTATCACTTTTGAGTTTGGAATAGTGGTTAATACAATTCTTTACTTTGAGTGTGGAATAGTGGTTAATACAATTCTTTATTCTTTCTCTCATTCTCTTCTCTCTTACTCTTTTCTTTTGCAAGCTTTGTGTGAATTACTAGTAGTTAATTTATTTGTGAAGGTTTCATCGAAACTTCACAAATCTCACTTTAAAACTTTTCTTTTGGGTTGATTTCATAGCATCAATTTTCACTCTGATGTGTTTGTAAGCTCTTTCTAGTATGTAGTTATTATCTACATTGTAATAAATTACTCAAGTAGCATAGAAGAAGGCTAAACATTTTAAGTTTTTTACTTTTTTTTATTTATCATCAAATACCCCCTATTACAATAGGATTATGTAATGTTAACATTTCATATATGTAATTCCATCAATCCAAACTGGTTATTATTGGATTTCAAGATAAAAATGTCATTTTCCCTTCCCCTTATTTTGAGTGACCAAAAAAGGACCAATTCTTAGCCCATTTATACTATGGAAAGTGGCATATTGTTCTCTTAGAATCTCATTCAAAAATTATAACTATTCTACTCTATTCTACTCTTCAAATCAACCTTCATATATACATAATACCTTACACAAGAAAATAATGAATACCATCTTAATTTGTTATTTATTTTTTATTTTGTAATTAAAAATTTGAGGATCGGTAATGACAAATAATCAATCAAATTTAGTGACTTCTACTTTAATTCATAGTGATAGGTTTACCCCATATCCTATTAGTAAATACCTTGATCATTCAAGGTAGAGGTTCAAAGCTCAAATCTCATGAGACCCTCCCTTCATGGTAAATTGGGGTACCATGTCAATGAAAAGTTAGGGTTCATGGTTGATACTATTAATTTGATCATCCTTAAATTAAAAATTACACTTCTATTCTTTCTATTTTATATTAAGGACTACTAAAATGTGTATAAGAAAGACTGTTGTAACAGGGAAAAGTGGAATCTACAAGGTTATATTCTGGATTGTTTTGATGAACTAATTTTTGTGAAAATTGCACCATTGGGTCATAGTTTTGGCACAATTCGCAAGGATATATTGTGAAGAAAAAGCATAGAATCACAAGGGTAGGTGGAAGTAAAAATAGATTCTACAAGTATGGATTGCATTTATAGTCAAAGTGCAAATGTTTATAACATGGTATTTAAATTGATATACATCTTAGGGAAGATAAAGTATAAATAATTAAGAAGATGGAAATGATTAGCAACTTGTATCATGTGATAATTACAAGCCAAATGAGACATTCGTTATTTTTTAACTAGTATAGATTTGTCTTCAAACTATATCTATTGAGCACTTAGAGGGATTAGAAAAGACAAGTTCAAACTTCTCATTTCTTAAAAGAGATATGAGCTAAGATGTTTCTCTATTGTGTTATTATTTTATTTATTTTATAGGTCATGGAGGGATGTCATTTTTTCCCCTTTTGTTTTAGGCATGTTATGTTGTGTGAAGTGACATGTCTTATACACTCCTAGTTGCAAGAGCATATAATGAGCACCTCGCTTCTCTAGATGCAATCATAGTACTCATCCAAAAACAAAAATCGCTACAAGGCTTGGAAGCATCATTTCTATTATATTTAAACAACAAAAATTAACAATTCCGAATCCAAAAAGTAAGGATTATAACTTGTAATGACTACTAACCTCATTGGATAGAATTAGTCCTAATTTTGATACTTGAACTTGAAAGAAACATTAATCAATAACATCTAATATAATAAAAAATATATTCATGTCCATGCTTTTCTAGAACTAGAATGGCCATTGTTGGGAGGAGCATTTGTTGAGCTCTTTTCTAAGTGCACGCATTGACCAAAAAAATCATTAGGAGTTCATTTCCTTCATTAAAGACAAAAGATTTTATGATTCCCAAAACCATGTATATTTTCCTTACACACAAGCCAACTAATCCCTTGTTGGAAAAGATATATTGCATCCTTATACCGAGGAGCATACTTTCATTCTTCACATTGGAATTTATTTCAAAAAAATTCTTGGAGGCTAAGTCAACATTGCTCTTTGCAACTTCTCTTATGAGTTCAATTTTCAAATCCAAGTTTTGGAGAGCCAACATAACCTCATGCAACTTTCCCAGCATTGTGTCTAATCCATCCTCAAGGGTTTGATTGTGTTTCCATTGAGATCTTTACATTTATAATCCTACTTCCAATTTCTTCATCATATACTCAAGTTGTTGATCTCCATTGATCTCCCACTCATGCTTTGCAAGTTTAATCTATCTGAATGAGAGTGAAATAGAAAAATGTTGACTCTCAGCAATATGGATTTTTCCATCACCTCGCCAAGTTATCGCCATATAATTGCAGGAAACCACATGCAAGATACAATAAGGTGAAATATTCAAAATATACCCTTGTATAATGATAATTAATATAAGGAAAAAAATATTCACATGCCTCTTAAGGTGGGGCAACCTTTGATTGAGAAAATCTCCAAATACAACAACACAACACAAACATTCCATAGCCTCCTATCTCTTTAAATAGATACTCAATAGAAACAACCCTAACTACTTGTGGTCCCATAACTAATGGGTGCCAACTACCTAGTGGGCCTTATAAAGTGGACCCTTTTACATTAAATAAATATCAATTGTTATCTAATGGACATTATTCAAAGAGGCATGCATACAATAATTGACTAGCTCCTTAGTAGCCTAAATTAGGGAGGTTAGGGTAGGACCCTAACATGCCCTCCCCTTTCAAAAGTATTATTGTCCTCAAGGATAAATATGAGGAAATTGCTACAAAATCACATCTAGTTTCCATGTGGCATCTTTGAGTTGCAAATACTTCCATTGGATCAACACTTCACAGACCATGTGTGTAACTGACGCTCGGTGGTGTCCAATATTACTTCCAATTGGAGCCAAATGGAACCTTCTTCATTAAGTTCTAGTAAGTTTGTTTTCACCTTGTACTTTGATCCCATGGCCTTATTTGGAAAAGATACATGAAATAATGGATGAATCTTGGAGTCGGTTGGGAGAGACAACTTGTAGTCCACTTGTCCAATGTGTTGGGTGGTCTCATAGGGTCCATATAACTTTGGTGCTAGTTTATGAGGATTTTTTTCTTTGAGTGATGTTTGTTTATAGGGTTGAAGGTGAAGAAACACATGATCCCTTGTTGTAAAGGAATGTTCAAAGTGATGTTGGTTTTCTTGTTGCTTCATTGTATTTGCATCCATAACCAAATTTTCCTTTGGTGCTTGTAGGTTCTTGCTAAATAGGAAGTGACTGACAATGGTTTTGGGAAATAGGTAGCTTCATATGGGGTCATTTTTGTAGCTCCATGATAAGATTTATTATACCACCATTATGCAAAGGTAATTCGTTGTGCCCATTGGTATGGTTTTCAAAATCAAATCATCACAAATAGGTTTATAATCACTTGTTGACCACCTCATTTTGACAATATGTTTGGAGGTGGGTAGTGCTCAGGTTTAGTTGGGTATCCTGAAGTTTAAAAAAATATTTCCCAGATTTTTTGGTGAAGGTAGGGTTCCAATCCGAGACAATGGAAGTCTGCATGCCATCTAACTTAAAAATTTAATCTAGGAGTATGTGGGAAATTGAGGGGAAAATGGATGTGGTGAGGCACAAAAATGAGCATATTTCAAAAGACGATCAAATACCACCATGATCATTGATTTGTTTCCTTCCCTAGGAAGTCCCGCTATAAAATCCATAGAGATGTCAGTCCATATATGTGATGCGATCAATAGTGGTTTCAATTCCCCTTGCATATTTACTATCTCACCATTATTTGTTTGGCAAGTGTCATAGGTTTCCATAAAATGTTGGATGCCCATTTCATGGCTTCCCAAAAGAAGAAGTGCTTAGTTTGTTCATATGTTTAATGAAATCCAAATTGACCTGATGTAGGTGGTGAATGCAATTCCTCTAAGACACTTTATTGTAAGGAAGAATTATACCTCATTGTATCTTATTGCAATGCATACCCTTTAGAAGGGTTCAGATATTTCTGAATCCTTAAGATAAGTTGAACAATAGTGTCATTTTCCAACCATTCTTGATGGGATTTCTCGAACCAAATTGGAATGGATAAAGATAAGGAAAAGAGGGATCCATCCTCATTAGATTTTTAGGATAAAGCATCAACCACCACATTTTATTTACCCTTCTTATAGATAATCGCATAATAATACCCTAGCACCTTGGTGACCCACTCATGTTGCTCTGGTGATGATAACCTTTGTTCAAGAAATTACTTCAGACTATGATGGTTAGTGTTGATTTGGAAATGTTTCCCTATGAGATATGCATTTCAAGTATCCACTACATGAAGGATGTCCATCATCTCTTTCTCATATGCGGATTTACCCAAATTGTTGCGATACAACTACTTATTGGTGAATTATAAAGGGCATCCTTCTTACATCGAAAATGCACTAAGACCTCTACCTAAGGCATCACATTTGAGGACAAAATTCTTAGTAAAATATGGCACTATTGATACTAATGTAGTGCACATGGTATCCTTTAGAGATAAGAAGGATTGATCAGTTGTTTTTCTCCATACAAAGGAATTATTTTTTAGCAAGAATGTCAAGGGAGCAACAATTTTTCCATAACTTTTTACAAACTTCATGTAGTAACAGATATGTCCTAAGAACCCATGGAGGCTCTTCAATGTCTTGGGCCAGGGCCACTCTTGCATGGCTGCAACTTTCTTGGGATCGACTTGTACACCATCCTTATTGACAATGTGCCCCAAGTAATCAACCTTTGAAGCCCCAAAAGAGAATTCGGAGAATTTCAGGAATAGTTGGTGGTTCCTCCGAAGTTGCAAGGACCTATCTACATTCTCTATGTGAGAATCCTAGATTTTGTTGTAGATCAAGATATCATCAAAAAATACCAAAAACAAAATTGCATAAAAGGGTTGAAATTTTTTGTCATAAGGATATGTAAGGTTGATGGAGCATTTCAAAGCCTGAAGGGTATCACTCAAAATTTTCAATGACCCTCATGTGTGTAGAAGGTTATCTTTGGGTGTCTACCTCTTTAATCTATATTTGGTAGTAGTCAAAATATAAGTGAATTTTAGTGAAAAACTTGGCTCCATGAAGTTCATCAAAGGGATCATCAATAACTAGAATGGAAAATTTGTCTTTGATGGTTAATTTATTGAGGGTTGGAAAATCAGGACTCATTCTCTTGCCTTTCAATGCATCTTTTTAGGATCTTCTTTAGTTTCATCTCCAAGGCCTTTCATCATTAGTGTTACGCCCTTCTAAGAGTTTCATTATGGTCCCTTTCCATTGTTCATCCTTTGAACATTTTGTACGTGGGCACCTATCATGGCCTTGTATCTGAGACCCATTTTTGAGATTTAACATCCTTTTCATACTTCCCTAAGTTGCACATATGGGGTGTGTTGGTGTTGTGGTTAAGTTTACTTATATCAATGATATAATCATTGTGTAATTGAATTTTCATTGCTTGGTAGTTGAATTACTTAACCACCCACCTTTAATATTGGGCTCCTCTCAGTTTATCCAGGTGATCTCATTGTCATTATATGACAGACACACAGATTTAATATTTATCTCAATTCCATTTCTTCTATTGTTGTTATGTTTCGTGTGTATGGAGTGCTCAAGCATGATCCTAGTTAGTGATCTATTTTTTAAAACAATATGTAGTTGTGATAAAGAGATAAAGACTCATAGACCCTCTCTATACTCATAAAATACAAAAGGAAAAGAAATGAAAGGAGGAGAATTGAACTTGGGGAAGCTAAAGAGTCGAGGATGCC